>CAEFZY010036746.1:0-18170 GCA_903066815.1 Brachyrhaphis roseni
GAGTGTGTGTGTGCATGGTTGTTTGTCCTGTTTGTCTCTGTGTTGCCCTGCGACAGACTGGCGACCTGTCCAGGGTGTACCCCGCCTCTCGCCCGGAATGCAGCTGGAGATAGGCACCAGCACCTCCCGACCCCACAAGGGATAAGGGTGCAAAAAAATGGATGGATGGATGGAAATAAGCAATTCTTAGCTTGGTGGGGGCCCAAGTAAAGCCTGGTGGCCCGCCAGGCTTATAATACATGGGAAACCCTGAAGATTCAAAGATTTCTCCTTGAAATGGATAGTTTACTTTTCTCTTTATCTACCTTACTGTGAACAGCCATATTGGTTACAAACACTTTTGCCTGGTTGTTGAAGATGAGGCTTTTTTTTTTTTTTTTTTTTTAGAACAAACCTTTCTCTAAACAAACAGGCAGGACACAACTAAAATAAAGTCTTTATTTTAAGTTTGAGAAAAGTTGTATGTAAGTTTTAAAATCTTGATCCCATGACCTCAAAATGTCTATTTCAGGGCAAAAATGAATCCCAAAGTAAAGCCTATGTGTTTAACTTTGTAGGGCACTGAAAACATTCAGCTATAAAAAAAACTGTTTTCATTGTATTTCTGGATAATAACAACTTATCGAGTTTGCTACTTATATAGTTTGCTCAGTTATATTGAAATAAGCCATTTTTATTCTCAATCCAAATATTTAAAATGTCTATAGACAAATTTGTCTTTCCTAATCTGTATTTAGACTAGTCCTGAATTGGCTGGTTGAATGATTTCCTCTGAAGCTTAATTTTATTGAAGTCAGTCATAGGCTGAATTCCTTCTGCTTTCTTCCTAATCATATCAGACTTTACTTTAGCCTTTGTGTTTTCGTTTCTCAGAGTAAGGGATCGCAACTGTTGCTTTGATGTAGACGGACATTAAAAACAGATTTTTCTGCAGCGCGCTTGGAAATAACAGTCATATAAGCTGTGCTTAAAAATATGCACAAATGTAGGGATAATCACCAATAAAAGGTTTTTTACATACTCAAAAACCACACTAATGTCTTCTTGGAAGTGTTATGATGTGCTTTGTTTGGCATCAGTCAACAGATGTAGGTCCAATTCTACTTGACATGTTATTGGCTGGCATTTATAAAGCACTCAATCCAGGAGCGCCATTCATTTTTTATGGTGCTCATTGGCTGTAGCCCAAAGAGCAGACCTAAGAAAGATTGAATCACATTGTGGGTATTAATCCATATTGTGGTATATTTGGTATCAAAAATATTAGGCTGTTGTAAGCATTCTTAAAGGGGGTCTAAAATGATGCCTAGCACTCATAAATACCAGCAGTTCACAGTGTTTTGTGATCAGAATAAAAAAAACAAACATTTTAATGTCTATTCTGATGTCCACAGATGCATTTCTAGTGGTATTTTAATAGATATTCATTAGCAATAACAATGCAGCTTTGTGGATTTCACCTGCTGGATTTATATGTAAACATGCATACTGGCTACTCGTAAATATAATACAGTCTTCTTTTTACTTTTTTCACCATACATAGTTATGTAATTTGGTACTAATGTGACTCTACCTGCTGTCTGAACTCATAGCTACTTCAGCTGCCCTGAAAAAATGTCGCCTCTGGTGTTGTTCTTATACAACACCAGAGTCATGTGTGCAGAAGCCTAGTTTTGGTAGATTTGATCAGAAATCAATAACCATTTACAACAGAACAGCAAAACAAATGCAAAAACTGTTCCTAACATATGTGATAACTCATGTCAAGTGAATACTACTTATTTTGCTGAAAAGTGTTGCTAATAGCTTTAACCATGTTCGCTGCTCTGACTGTGAGAGCTAGGTTCTCCAACGCGGCGCTACATCTCTTTGCTTCTTGATGAAAAGGCCCTTAGGAAGGTTTTGTGTCACCGACATGCTGAAAAACAGAAGATGCTACCATAAACCAGATGGCATAGCATGTTGCCGCTGAGTGCCGTGGCAACCTTGTTCAAGTGTTGCCTCAAATTCTGACATAACGGCTCCTCTTCGGTTGCTTCACAGTTGGAACCACACATACAGAGACCATCTGTTCGCCTTTTTTTTTTTTTTTACTGCATTTTACATAAACACTCAGACTAGAAGCAGAAAACAGGAGATTTGGACCTGTTGACAGGAGTACCATGAGATTATCATTATGCTTCCAGATGATACTGCCCTAAAGTTGTAATGGTTTCCTTGAGTAATATACTTCTTCCCAGTTGCTCTTACTTAGGAATCATTTTATCCTACATTTGATCAGAACTTGTAGAAACTTACAAAGTAAAAAAATACTTTATGCTGACTCACACTCTTTATTAGATGCCATTACTTCCTGCCTAATTAGGAGGGCAAGAAATACAGAAGTGTGCATAAGTTATTTGTTTTGTTTAGTCTGTATCAACTTTAAAAAAAAGAAAATCCTGTGACTTAGTGAGGTTCAGACTTATTGCTGGTGCTGCAATAATGCTCATAAATCAAAGGAGAATTTGATTTAAAAGACTTTCTTATTTTAACTGATAAAATGCTGCTGGTGTTCAGGTCTCTTTTGATATTTAAATATTTGTATTGGTAGAATGTATAGGCTTATTTCTCCCTCCACGCTCCGGTTTCTCTACGTGGAAGAGAACTAAAAAAAATCTGGATTTACTTGCTCCAAAACACACATTCTGTTTGTTTTGCAGCCTGAATCATTTTGATTCTTATACAACAATGTTTAAGAGAACAATCTCCCTTTTCTTCGTGTGCTACATTTAGACTAATGCTAAAAGCCTGTGAGCGTTTGTTGCTGGAAGGTTTATTTTTTCTCTGTAGACCTTGCTTGGTTTGGCTAGATCCTTAAAGATACAGCTCCGGTAATCATTTTAAAATGGAAAAAGGACAAAAAAATCTAGTTCTAAACATTAAAAAGCATATTGAATTTACTTATATGGTAATAACCCAGGTTTGAGGGTTTTTTTGTAGATACTTTTGTAAAAACAGACAAATACTTTTAATTTCTTAGACCATTTTCTCTGGTAGAACACAATAAAAGCACCATTGTTTACAACTACTAATGTTTTTATGTACTGGTGAGCTTTTTATTTCATTTTTTTTAAATTTTGCATGTCCACTTTAGTGTTTCAATCAAAGCCAGCTGTTTAATTTCACTTTATCTCCAAAAAAATTCAGGATTTTTTTCTGTTTTTGCACCGTCCAGGTGTGGCCTTTCTGGTTCAAAAGCTTAGCTTTAAACCGATTCTTTTGTGACCAGCACCGTTTTCTGTGTGTGGATTATGGCCACACTGTGAAGTCCTGAAGCCTTAGAAATGATCATTTTCTTTTTGTCTGTGGATTTTTTTTTTTAAATTGGTGCAGGACAGTTTGAATTCTCCTCCTCCCCTTAATAACTGAAATTTGTATTTACTTGGATCAAAATTGTCTGACTTCCAAAAATATCTTGACTGGAATTATGAATTCTGCTCAGAAACAATGTGATTTTTTTTGCATCAAATTAAATTCGAAAGAAAAGGAGACAGAGATGGTGACTGTTAGCTTAAATAAGGACATTTCCTCTTGCTCCACGCCACGCTGCGCTGCTCCTCCTTTGTGGAACGCTCTGTTTCCTTTGGCCACTGGAACTATGTTGCACATGACTCCTGAGACTATGGCAGACATTCATATCACTCTCTTTAACCTTGCAGCTATGACAGACAAAATGTTTAGCCCTGGTTATATAACTGCCTCTGCAAACGTCATCATCCTCTGCTGCTGCTGCTGCTGATCTCTTGCGCCAGAACACACAGTAATTGTCGTCAGCAGCTCCTTGCTCAGACACACTGCAGGGTGATTCAGATAATTCTCTTTTTAAATGTAATTGTTTAAAATTCCTGGGGCTTAGAGCAGTCACGTTATATCGCTTTCTTTCTTTTTTAGTTTTTTTTTCTTTTTCTTTTTTGCAAATTTGAAGCTTGGCATCAAATGGCAGTGAGGTAATAGCTAGCAACCGCTGTTAAACAGTTAAGATAATTAGAAGATTACAAAAAAAGAATGCTTTTAATTGCAGGCAGAATTATGGTAACCACCCCAATTTGAATGTTTCCTTTGCTCCGATTTGTATTTTTCTTATTAACCGTAGGCTGCTACGACAGGAAATCACTCATTTGAATCGGGAGTGGCTTCAGTATGCGCTAAAATACCTCAACAATATATGTGGGCCTGGCACCGTGTGTGTGCGCGTGTGCGGGCGTGTGTGTGTGTGTGTGACCTAGATCTGAATCAGATCTTGGGTTCAGGGTGTTGGCTGTGTGTGTGCATTACAATGCTGTTTGTTTTTGAGGAGTCAAATAGACAAAATGACCATGTCAGACCATATGAAAGGATCACTCCCACACAGTTAAGTCATCTGCAATCTGTCATGTCAACAGACAAAAGCTCAGTGAGGGGTAGTAATCCTTCTCATGACGTTGATTCTTTTTACGCGTCAGAGGAGAGAGTTGTATTACATTTTGCTGTTATACTTAACCTTAGAGACTCAGGTTTCACTTCTGAAGACTGATTTGAGATCCATATATTTCAGTATCAAATGCCAGGACATGGTATATAGAGATACTAATTCACATTTAAAGTGGTGTACAAGTTCATAATACTGTAAAAAAGAAAAAAAGAAGCAGCTTCTGTTTTTCGACACCTTTCTTTTTGCCACTAATCAGATATGCACATATATTGTTTTTTTAGAAGCTGCACAATTGCAGTTTTCAGAATTGTGTGAAAGCTGCAGCACTCTCTATAGCTACTCGCTATTATTATTCCTCATAAACCTGTACAAAACTCTTAAATATATTGTTGTTTTGGAAACATGGGTCCTCGTCGGCTCCTCTGGTGCTGTGGTTTTCAGCCACGAAAGATGGAGCGATTATGTCTCCTGGCTGGAATCCTGAGTGATTCCAGGATCGAACGGGATTGTGGGATTTAGGGCCTTGGGGCCTTGGAACTGATCCAATCTTATGTGTTGAGGTAAGAGCTGAATCAAAAAGATAAGCTCTCTATTTACCGGCCCATCCATGTCTTACCTTTGTTTATGGTCATGAGTTGTGACCAAAAAAGTGGTTGGCTGATGTGTTTATAGTCCAAAACGTGTCAGGAGTTCCTAGTTTTGATCCATTTATGAATAAGGAGAGAAGATTTTTTAGCGTTTTTCAATGACAATGCTGTTGAACGATTGAAAATTGGTCAATTCTTATCTCTGGGTGATTGATTGGTGCATCTGTAGGAATTATTTCTGCAAAATATAGAAAATACATTAATGCGTAGCTGTGAACTTTGCCAGTAAATCCTAAAATTAAATTCTCATTTAATCTTAGGATCTAAAAAAAACATTATTTGTAGAAACCCAAAATAATGAAAAGAATAGCCATATGGCAAAAATAAAAAAAATCTCAAAGCTTCGGATCTTTTTCACTTGTCTAAGAGAATATATATATATATTTTTTTTAATGCTGCTTCTCCTGTTCGGAGAAACCTAAAATGTAATGGGGGAGAGAGTTTGTGTGTTTGGTTGGAAAAGCTTTGGAAAAATGGACGGCTGTGTTTCATAACAAGGAAAATGAAACAGCAATAGATAGGAATGGAGACATAAGGTAATTTTTTCCATCGTCTCCTTGCTAGAGGGCTGTTGGGAGTTCACCGGAGAATCTGAGAATAACTGTGTGACTTGCTATGGTTTCACAAACACTCACAGATGATTCCACAACTTTGACGTTATTCTGCCTGTTAGCTCACACTGTTTTCTTTTATTGGAAAGGATACGTGGTACTCTTCCGCAGGCAGGAATTTAATCAAAGATATAATCTGTGATGCTTTTCTAAAGGCTGCAGTGAGAAGAGAAAACGCTGCACTGCCCTTTCCACTCATGCCCTAGAATTGTGACCTACATATCCGCTCAAACAGTGCCTTTATTTAACAGGGAAAATGAAAACTCCTATGATTTGAAGTGTTTTTTTTATGGTGAGTAGCGACACAAACCCACTGTACCCATGTTCAAAGCGACACTAAACACTAAAATCCTCAAAAACCAAACACTTAAATGATCCGTAACAACATTTACTGGAATGCTCAATCATAACATTAACAACCAGCGATATCTTGCCTGCAATAGAGTCATAAAATTTGCTTTAATTCTCTTAGTGAGTGTGGCCCTTTAAGAATCAGGAGCCAGGTAATTACTTTTTTCCTCCTCACCAAGCAGTAGCAGCAGACAAACAGGCTGGAATAATTTTGGTAATTCATTTAGAATTGTTGAAAGAATATAATTTTGAGGAAATTTAAGAGTGCCCTCCACCTGGTGAAAGGATGTTTGTTTTATGGGTCTACTTGAAAGGATGTGGCCACCCACAGTGGCTCTGTGTGCCGTGCGGTAAATGTGTAATTAAACAGCTTTTTTTGGAGGGTAGAGCATCACCAGAGAGTAAACATGGAATCTGCCAAAGAAATCTGCACAACCAAAGAGAACAGAATTATTGGCACAGCTGGTATAAAATGATATAAAAGAAAACTTAAAGTAAAGCCTTCTCTTATTGCAGTGGCTGGATCAAACACTGAACAGTCTAGAAGAGTCCAACCTTTAATTTGAGTGTCTGGTGATGAACCATTGTTTAATGCTTTGGATAAATGTCCTGTAGAGACATTAAAGAAATAATCTTCTAGCATTACATTTTATTTTATCCATCATTTTATGGATGTTAATGCTTACATGTTCTTTTATTCCACCTGCGGAGTGTTTTTTTTTACTAAAATGCTCACTTTTAAACCGCTTTCACAAAACTCATCAAGCGTCTTTCCTATGAAAGTCCGCACTGAGAAAGAATAAATCACTGGACTTTAGGCGAGTATAATTTTTTAAGATAGAAGTTAAAAATTGAATAAAACTGCAAAGATGTCACATAACGTTAATATATTTAACATTTCAGGAGTATTTGTTATTTTTCACCTTGTTGATTTCTTCTAACATTATTTTTAAAAGCTCATTTGTGGTAAATCACTAATTTTTGTGAATAATGATGTTGTTCCACTCTCAGACTTGCTGGTCTCTATTAATGAACATCCTTGAAGCGCTTCTATGCCAAAAGTTATTTTGATAAACAAGTTAATTTCCCGTAAACTGAATGAATGCGCTCAAATTAAAAGTTAGACTTCAACATTTTCAGTGTCTAATTTAGCTTCAGGAGTAGAAGGTCAATTTAATTTAAGGCCTTTACATCATTTCCAAGGTTGCTAACAAGTATTTGTACATTTAAGAGCTTGCAGTTTGTTTTTACTTGACAGATACCTCTAATAAGAAATTATTTATTCATAAAAAGTGCATAATGGAAATCGGTTTTGTTCTATTGTTGTTAACAGCAGATTTGTGTTTTGAAAGGAGCACAGACGGCGTGTTAGTTGAGCTGTTATCAGTGGAAGATTACTCTGAAGCTGCTGCTTCGTTAAGACTGACAATACTTGAGGGATTGCACTGCTGCGGCGATGCAATAATAATAATTAGTTGTGTTACTGATCAGTGCTTCTTGTGTTGGAAAATATAACATACAAAGTCTCAGCTTTTGTTTATCGGTGCTCCATTTATAAGACAGAGCAGACTGTAGTTCAGTATCGGCTAGCTTGAACTGGACTAAAGAATGGTTACATAAAGGCAAAGGTTCCCTTTTGCTGTTTTGTAAGTGGATTTCCTATTGGTCAATGCAGGGAGAGTATTGGCTTCTGATGTAATGTTCTTGTCCTTGTGGGAGAAGATATAGCTCAGTGGTTTGAAGCATGAAGTGTTCCCAGTTTTTCCACAGTGACGAAAGTAAAACATCAACATTGAACTTTACAGACTGTAAAAGAGAACATGAAACACTAAGCCTGTTTATAACCGCGGCAGTTTCAGCACAGTGCGCTCCGTTGTTTGTTTCTTAATATTATTTTGGGGAAATCCTTATAAGAGCTTGGAGTATGTCGGTGAGTCAAAAGTGTCAGATCACGGAGGCAGAAAGCCTTTTTTTCCCCCCTGCCACCTCATTAACATTCAACAGAGAGGTAAATGTGTTTCTGAGCTATGGATGAAAAATCTCTTCGACCTGAAGAAAATGAAAACCAGCAGCTTGATGGACATGGCTGCTTCGGTTAGGAGAAAGTAGACACAGCGCATTGTTACCATGGGAACACAGAGTGAACAGCCGTGCCAGTCTAATTAATGACAGTCAGTGGTTCAGCTCAGGGGCCGCCGTGACATCATCAATACCAGCGCCGCAGATGTCGCTGGAAGCAATATGGCTTAATATCCCGGTAATTAAACAAATAATCCACCCTTTTCACTGTGGTAAATGCAAACAGTCTGGACAAAGGATTGTAAAAGACGCACGCACAAGGCAACAATGAGCATTTACTATCCGGCGATGCCTACTTATGAGCAGAAAATGTCATCTCATTATCCAATAGCATGACCTACATAAAAGAGCAGAACTAATCTCTATGTAGGCGGACGGTGAATAATGCAGTGAAATGTGGGAGATCTTTATGAATCTTAGATGTCTCACACTTGGTTGCTGGCACAGCAGCCAACCTTAATTAGGAATAAATCTATATCAACACCCTGGCGCTGTTTACGTCCTTAATGTCGTTGGGTAACGTTTCGCCGCCAGCAGAAAGTTGTTGCAAAGTGATTAAGGGATTTTTTAAAAAACCAGTAACTTTGTCTTTCAGATGGTGACCGTCACTGTAGTTTGTCATATTAGGAAATATCTGAGCATTTAGGATTGGACACAGATGGCAAAGTTATTCTGATGCACAACTCTTTATAAAATCTTTTTATATTTAGGTTTGGAGAAGATCAGAGTTGTGAAACACATAGTGAAATACTGTGAAGTAAGATTTCTCTTCCACTTTTGTCTGATTATTTAATATTAATTTCTGCCTTTACTGGATTCAACATACTGATACTGATAACCAAGTTATCGACAAAGTATTTATCGATATTGTTTCCCAATCTGATACTATATCAAACATTTCTTTACAATGCAGTGAATTAAACCAGTACTGATGATGTTTGTTAAGTAAATTTTAAATATCAATTAGCCTGCCTGCAAGACGTATTCTATTCAGTCAAAATTTTTGAAATTTAAATAACTAATTTTAGTTCATAAAGGGCATCTTGGGTTTAATGGTGTGTTCCCTTTGTGGCCAGAAAACAGATTTTCAAAGTTCTCAATTGTAAAATAAGCACAAAAACACTGTTTTCTAACTTGGAAATAGCGTGCTCTCAACTTCTAAGACAAAACAATTTCTGTAAACAAAGTTCCAGCATAAAAACACCCAAAAAGATGGAATAATTCAACATAAGATTTCAAAAATACCAGATATACTGAAAATATGCTATACAAATGTCAAAGCAGTGACCCAATCATTATTCGCGATGCAAAGTGGCGTCAATATGGACAATGTATCTAGCTCTTTCCTCTGGGTAAATATTTTTCATAACATCAAATGCTCTGTACAGAGCACCAAACGTTCAGCCCAACAAGATCAGACAATTATATAAAGATGAAATCAGAAATAATACACATTCTTCATTGATGTGACAATAGACTACGTTTCACAGAAAATGTTACTGTTTATCTTGTTTGTACTTAAGTAAACTCCATTTTGAGATATTCCAAAATATGTGTTAAATTACACTATTAAGAGTGTCTTAAAAGTAAATTAACATTTCGGATTTGGTTTTATTTTTAAGCAATTGGAAATAATACAAATTTTTAGAAGTTGTACGTGATATCTTAGAGATTTTCTACCAGAGATGTTCTGACACAGAGTGGGTGTGTGGAAAAGGCTTCTTTCAGTATGAAACAAATAAAAAAAAAATCCACAGTGGTAATCACTTCAGGACCTTTTTTTAGAAGGTTGATAGTGGTGGATAAGGCTCCTCGATGACTGGCTTTGTGCTCATATGAAAACCATCTTAATTTAAATGTATGTAAACACGTTACTCAGTAGCTCTAAAGCTACTCCTGCTACTCCTTTCTATTCAGTAAATACGCGAAAAGACCTATCCACACTTTAAACTAAAAGGTTTGGTGGCAAAGTCTGGAATATTTCTGCGCTCTCTTAGTCTTCTATTTTGGAAGAGAACATCTGAGGACTGTGGTGCATTTATAAAACCATTGAAATTTATCTTTTACTCTGGTAGAAATAGATTTTTTTATGTCTAAGCTGAGTCATCGCAGTCAACAGATGCTTTTTGATTCTCTTTTTTCCTTTGTGCCACAAACACCGTCTTCTTCTGGGAGGGTACAAAGTTGATTTAGATATCTTACAATTATGTTTTATGTTGAAATCTACTGTTTACCTACAAACAAAATATACGAGTCCGATTTGGCGTGTCCCATGGCTTTTGTGTCCTCATTGTTTATCGTGCCAGATTTTCAGGTCTGTCAGATATGTGAGAAACTAGGACAACTGGTTTCATTATACCTCGGTTTGTTTACATTTTATTGAGACTGATGGTCATACCATGTGGATCTTTTCAATGTGTTTATCATTTAGTATAAAGTTTGACCCAGAACAATAAAGCAATAAATAGATTTGAGAAAATTCGACTGAAAAAAAAAATAAAAAATGAGGAATGATGTACTTACAGTGAATTATTTTAAACACAATCAGCGCTAGCAATAATTCAAAAGGCAATAGAACACAAAGATAGAATCATTCGTCAGATGGAGGTGGTATAATTAGAAAAAAAGCAACATACTTTCACCGCGGCACGGTTCCAACCCGACATCAGACTAATAAGACATCTGCAGTCTGAATCAGCTAAAGGGAAAATGTGACTTATTACATCAAGACGTCTATTGAAAGTGAAGGCATGCATATTTAGCGAAGCCTCAGCTGTGCATGATGAAATCCTCCAACATCTGGAGAGAGACTTTAATTATGAAACATTAAATAATGAGGCCTGGCTGAGCCCGAAGCAGCCACTAAATTTGCATGGCTGCTATTGTCCATTTCTATGAAGGAAAAAAAACCACATTTTCTGTGTAGTTAAGCAATAGTTACAGTAAAGCCAGACTATTCTCTACAGTAGTGCTGGGAGCAGCTTTTAAACCAAACCAAGAGCTGCTGGGCTTTATGTCCTGTTCTTACTAATTGTAATGGGATACATTTCATACTTAGTTGTATTTTACCAAGATGTTCCACTTTATTGAACAATTTAATGGTCAAACTAATATAAATAACTAATATTGACCTAATGCGTCAAATTATACTATTCTTCACCTTGAATAGTCCATGTATGTTTCTATGCTTTAATCTTCCTTGCACTAAAGCATGTTGCTATAAAATGTTGCTATTTTTTTCATTGCAAAACAATATTTTGAGTAGGACAAAATATTATTTGATGGTATTCTGATGCAGTACAAATGTTATAGCCACAAATATCAATGTGATTTATTAGGAGTTTTAGTAAATGACCGACACAAAGCTGTGTGTATCTGTGGATCGGGAGTCGTTTAAACATTTTTACCAACACAAATCTGAAAAGTTGTCACATTTTTGTGAGTGAATGTTTAATTTCCCTTTGGGATCAATGAAGTATTTTTGAATTGAATAATTTCATCTGTTCAGTGAGTGCACATGTCTAATGACATAGGAACTGTGTAAAACATGAGCAGAGATCTGTTTTGGACTGAAAGGTTAATTTGTAATAAAATAGTTAGCATTACTGCACTGCCAATAGCATACATATCAGCATTTCTCCACTGATTACATGAAGAAAATTGATTATTAGAAGTTATTTATTTATATCATGCAAATTATGCAGATAGGGAATATTAAGAACATCTGAAGGATTATAAACTACACCACTAGGGCTGGTTACTGCAGTTGTTATTATTCCTATGCAGACAGTTCGAGGTAAGCCCCAATTACACTGCAGAGTTAGAGGTCCCCACAAATAGCATGACATGGATACGTTTAGCCCTACTTCTTCACTAAACTCTCATAAGGTCTGGACCGTCAACCTGAAAATGTTTTATAAGTTGAAATCTAAAAATTGGAATAAAATTATATTTCTACACAGTTCCTTGATAGAGTATCGATAACCCTCTGAACTTTTGTCATGGTACGACTGCAAACTGCACTTCAGTTTATCTGGAGTTTAGACAGAAGTAACAAAAATAAAACTCTAGTGCAAACAACATCCATCAAAATTAATTGTACTGGTAAATACAATTTATGTGACATAAATATAGATGCTTTATTAGATTATTAATGAACAAGCATAACTAACTAATAGTTTTACGACAATATCCAAAAGGTCTGAAGATAAATACAAGCCACACTTTTCAGATTTTGATGTTAACGGGTTTGGATACTTTTGCAAGGAGGCACAACAATGCATTTCTACCGAAGATGTTTTCTCTTAAATACAATTTTCAGCAATACTTCAGCCAAAAAGACACATTTACTTTATATTAACGAGAATATTCTTCCATGTTGGAACGATTGTCTCAATCACAGACATGAGAGTCTACATAAGTTTTTATCTCCTTCTCAAAGTAAACAGATTATCTGTAAGGTGAGCCTGTTAGTCTTTCTGAAAGGCTCTGGACCTTTGACTGCTCACTTGTGTAATCATTTCACAGAGGCAAAATATTTAAATCCAATAAGTCATGCAAGCTGCTGACCCACATTTGGGACTTCATCAGAGGGAAAAGGCAACCAGGAAGTTGTTAAAGCAGATACACACACAGACACACACACAGGAAGTGCACATGGAAAACAATAAAAGTTTTTAGCTTATTGTTTTACTTTCTTTCTCAGGTTTTGATTTAGTCTGCGCTCACCCAAAACACACACACACACACACACACACACACCCACACACACCCCTGCACACAATGATTGCCTCATAAAAAAATCAGGGAATAATGTCTTGCAAGAGGGAGGCAACATTTAGCCTCTGGGTTGTTTTCCTACCTCAAAAGTCTATTTAAGGAGTCGCTTTGACTACTTTATTTTTTTAAACACATAAAGTAAAATTTTAATTGATGCATATTTTTCCGTCTAAATGAAACATGCTCTTATACCCATGGCTCCCCTTAAAACTGTACCATTCAGCTTCCAAGTATACACACACGGAGCATCCGTACAGTCGCTTTAATGACGTTAAGATTGGTGTTACTTATGCATTAAGCACGTGTTGAAGATTGCAATCTGCATCAGCCTGTCACCGCAGGTTTCTTTCCTTCTTTCCTCCTTTCGCACAGCCTCTGCTATGTACCGCTGTCGTCGTCAGCCGAGTATTGAGCTACCAGCTGACCTACTTTCTGCGCTCTCTCTCTCTCAGCCGCCCGGTCCTGTTTACAAGCCACAGCCAAGCCGAGGATGAGGAGTACTGTACCTGGGAAAACCGACGGATAAATCCAGCTGCTAGCTCGGGAAACACTAAAAAGAGGGGTAAAGTTAAAATAAGCCGAGAGTTTTGTTTCTGTTTTGGATAAGTGTGACAGCAACGCAGGAAGGGACGCCGGCGCTTAATAACAGCGCGTTAATAACTTGTTATGCAATTGAAGGCTTTCGGTGAATGAGCTAGTTGAGCTCGGCTGCTATGTTGTAGTTTAAAGAACAAAAATGACGACGCCGGTTAAAGTGCAGAGAGGCTCTTTATTTCTACCGGACACTCTTTCTTCAGGTATGTACGCTTTAAACCTTCAGTTTCACCCACCTCTGTCACACTTGCGCCGTTCCTTTACACTGTTTACATTATCACGAGTGGCCTCTTTCCAGATTAGAGCTGGGCGACCGCATGATTAGTCCTTGTTAATCATTTCCCGGGAAGCTAAACTGGACTCGTTCAGGGTTTTAAAGTGTGTTAAGGAGGTTCGGTTATTTTCCCGACATTTTCAGGGCGCTCCTGAACGCTCCTTACGTGTTGTGAGCCCTCCAAGTGCCCTGGTTTCAAGGTTGATATAACCATGTTTTTTCACGTTGTAACCCGCTTGACATCCATAGCAGACACTAATGGAGCTCAAGAAATTGCGAGAAAACTAATTCGTTTATTAATAATTTCTCAAGGGGCTTTTTCAGGATTTCACAGTTTATTTATGTATTAGTTCACAGTGAGATGTTTTTCCACTGTTTGATGAATCAGTAAGAGTCTTTTAAAGCTTTGCAATATATTTTTTAATCTTTTTTTTTTATGTTTGTGTTTTTAGTTTTGATCAGCTCAAACCGATTTCAGTCGCCACAGTTACACTCCTCTAACTGTGGGACTTTTACACATTTTGTCTCAACACAAAGTAGCACATAGTTGTGGGATGAAAGAAAAGGAATACATAATTTTCAAAATTAGAAACTGAAATTTCATGCCCATTCATCAAAAAATATATTTAGATTTGTTGAAAGCAATCTGTGAGCAGCAGTTTAAAAGTCTTGTCGTAGATTATCGTCTGGATTTAGAGCTGGACTTTGACTGGGTCGTTCTTACATATGAATACACTTTGATCTAAACCAATCCATTGTAGCTCTGACTGTATTTTTAGGGTCATTGTCCTGCGTGAAGGCGAACCTCCGTCCTACTTTTATGTCTTTCGCAACGTCTAACAGGTTTTCTTTCGGGATTGCCCAGCATTTAGCTTAATCCATCTCCTCATCAACTCTGACCAGCTTGTCTTTTGATTGAAAGCAGCCCCACAGTATGATGCCGTCACCACCATGTTGTGAATGAATCACTGTTATTGTTCCACAACAAAGAAAACATAATTTTCTGTCCTGTGGAAAATTTTTTCCTTGTGTCTCAGGATTAGATTTACATAGTAACATGGCAAAATATACAAAAAAACAGGAAGAGATTTTATAACAATTTCTACTTATCAAATATTTTTAACACAGCCTTCCCTGGCCTAGTTAGTGTTTATTAAAACACTTGATATTTCATTTTCATGTGGTTTATTTTTATTATCTGGACTATTTTTTATTTTTCCCTTTTCTTTAACTACTAAACGATGGCGAATCTGCATGCTGTTGGCATCAAGATATTTGTTGAGTTTCCATACTGTAAAACTTCCTTAGAATATGCTTTAAATTATGTGCCTTACATTTCTTTGTTAATGATTAACTTATTAGCAGTTGATTGGGCCACCATTTACAATCTGCTGCTGGATTATTTTAAAGGAAGTATGTATCATTTATTGCCTTTCTAGCTTGGTCATCTAGGTCGTGCAACCTAAAAACAATAAATACTGCAAAACATTAACAACAAATGTACTCATTTTCATTACCATGAATACTAACTCACCGCAGTTTACATTTTAGTATGTACAAACATCAGAATTGGTGAATTATGGTTCTTATTGCTATTCTGTGATGATGAATAGGAAACAGTGACATGACAGTGATAAATTTGTTGCCACTAAATTAAATGCACTCTGTAATTTGCGCTCTGCCATTAAATATCAAATATACTCTCATCTATTAACCCAGGAATATAAAATAATAAACAGCATACATTTTCTAATACTAATAAAACACAAACAAATGGCTTTAATCATAGGCAAAGCTTCAACTAGCACTAAAATTCTTTCTCTAATATCTGTAAATGGGCATTATTGAGAGATGTAGCAATGTCTTTATTTTAATTTGTTAGTTGTGGGATGAATTATAAGAATAAAAGTCTCCCTTGTTCTCATCTAATCTGATACAAATGAACAAAGTATTTTTTCCCCCTGCCTTTACAGACTAAAGATAAACTGCACAGAGCTGAATTACAGTGTAAACACCATCTGCGCTGAAGATTTTCCAGCCACTGTGAGGTTAAAAAACTTGACATTTCTTCCCCCACACTGTCATATATTCAAACCTTGTTACTTGTGACATCGAGCTTAGTGTGAAGTTGTTGTAGAACAGCTGAAATGTATTGGTTTTCAGTATGCAAATGTAAAAGGAGTGTTGATCAAATCTGTACTTAATTACATGGGGCAGAAAATCCTTGAAGCTGCGATCCTGATTGGCTGGCGGAGACTTGACTTGCTGGATTCAGCCCAAACATTGATGTTAGACAGTTGTTTTGACTTTGGCAGCTACAGGAAATATCTTCTCCCAACATCTCTCATCTGTGGCTTAATTATGCCAACTACAGAGTATTGTTAGGTTTACAAATGGTTTCCATTACTGCCTGTTAGTATTACAGCTATGATCTATGATGTTATAATGTGAAACACTGCAGTGGTTCAGCGACTTGCTTTTAAAGATGTTAGACGACAAACTGATACTGTTAAAATAAATATCCTTATTTATCCTTACCTAAATAAACATTATTTAGGTGTTTGTAATGAAGTTTTGTTGGTCAATGGTTCGACTCTGTTGATACAATGGGGTACCTCACGTATTACTTCCTTTTCTACTTCAAAATAAGAGTTTCAAACATATAGGGTGTAAAGCAAACCGCTTAAAATCTGGAGCCCAAAGAAGTAGCCTTACCAGAAAAAGTCGCACCAACAGCAACTGGGAGAAATATTGTGTTAATAAGGTGTTACACCCCGACCGTATTGGCTTCTGTTATCTTGAGACGAGGACGAATGACCTGAAAACAGGACAGCACAAGATTGTAAAAGCCAAACAACCAGGTTTATTTGGAGAGCAGGGGTCAAAATCAGACAGAGTTTGGTAACGAATCAAGGGTCAAATACTTATGAGCAGTCTCCAGTTTTCTGGACAGCGGACGATGGAAACACAAAGGCAAGCTGAGTTAAAACTCCACAGTTACTCAAGTTAAGCTGGAACAACTTGCAGTAAACACAGAGGAAACAGATGAATAATGACTGACAGCAAGCAGGTGTAGAACAGAGCAGTGAAGCAAATGTTAGAACAAAGCAGATTTTAAGAGGAGACAAAACGTAACCGAACAATGGTAGAGTGAAATGTTACATTTCTTCAAAATGTAGTTCAATCTCAAGAACACAAGAAAACCTATCACACCACAATTTCATATAGTTTGAATTTGAATTGTGACATTTTATGGTATTTACAGTTTTCTGCCTATATTGTTGCGGCAATAAAGTTGACATTTTTGTGTGTCGGGAAATACAGTGTTTGACTACAAACACAAAAATCCGATCTCATGGTTTCAGATCTGTGTTGAAGTGTAACGGAGGCTGAGGACGGTTGCGTATTACATTCCATATTTATCTTTAGGGAGAACTGCTGTGCTCAGTCATGACAACTTGGACTTTTTTCCTAGAAGGAGTTCTCGTTTTTCTAAGAAACAAGCATTTATTGCTCTGAGTTGAATTTTGGGAGGCCCATGTGTAAACCATAAGTAGTTCCTCCATTCCTACTCTCTTGTAGTGTGTTAACATTCAACCTTGATCATGAACTTGAACTTTAGCAGCTGGTGTTGTGAGTTCAAGTTCGTACCTAAAGGCTGTAAAAACTCAAAGGAATGAGTTTTCAGAGACTGTAATAGTTTTTTGCTGTTTAACTTGTAAGTAGGAGTTCAACCCTTACACAGTAAAATAATGTGATTTCACTTTATACACAGTTTTACAGCTTTACAGTCACATCAATTCATGCTGCCATCATAAAACAATACATTTGCAAACTAGATCAAGTTGTTTCTATTAACAGATTTACACTGTATATAAAAAATGAGACATTCTTTATTTTAAAATTTTCTAAAGGAAAGAAATTCCGTTTTTTCTGTTTTATACTATAAAATGGTTGAAGAAAAGCTCTGCATTAACTTTCTGACAAATCTATAGTGTATAATGTATACATAAATTTGGCAAATTGACAATAAAACTAATGTATTAACACAAAAATGTTAAATTCAAGGGTATAATTGTACCCATTTTTTTCAGAACAGAAAATAAAAATATAAAATGAATTAAGACATTATCTCTACTTTTTTTTATTGTTTTGAGTTTAATAATTACCGTATTTTCCACACTATAAGGCGCACATAAAAGTCTTAAATTTCCCCAAAAGCCGACAGTGCGCCTTATAATCCGGTGCGCCTTATATATGGACCACTTTATTAAGGTGTTTTAAATGTAGTAATTTATTTCAGTCACTGGGTGGCTTCCCGTTCATATTTGCTACATCTCGTTCATGGATCTGAGTATTGAGTGGTGCGGCTCTCAAGGCAG
>CAEFZY010036748.1:0-16960 GCA_903066815.1 Brachyrhaphis roseni
ATATATATATAGATAAATATATATAGATATAAATATAGATATATATAAATATATATAATGTGACACCTCAAAAAATTAATTAAATTAACTAAAACATAATAGTTTTTGTAAATGAATAAACAATAAGCAGATTAACAAATATCCATCTTAGGAACACATTTATATAAAAATTCCTGGCCATACAGAAAGGGTCAAATAAACAAATTTGACAAGAAAACTGCTAAAATATGATTAAAATGTTTATAAATAACTAATTAAATAATTTACTTTAGTCCTTCCAATGAAAGAGGAGTTTTGGACAGGAACTGATGGATATTGTTTGCTCCTGTCTGGTTTAAATGTGATCTAATAGGCCTGGCCTCCAAACATACGACTCTTTTTCTTAAACAAATTGCTTAATTTTCCGCAACAAATCCTTGTTATATAATGACAACATGCTCCCAATTTTCTTCCTTGCTCTCCCTTTCAGTTCCATCCCAAAACTCAGCTGACCTTCCCTGCCCCAGACCACCATTGCCAATCCTCCTTTTAATCCACCTCCATGTGCAGCTAACCAGGTCACCACGCCTGTGAGGAAGGTCCAGCGGTCTGTGGCTGGGCATGAAGAAAAGAGTAGACAACTTTATTACCCAGCAGGGGAAAGCTAACGGACAAGCCCCCCCATACCGCCCACAACCAGACAGAATAGGTCAAGCCTCGCCAAACCAGACACTGAGTGGAGATCCACGAGCTACAGCTGCCAGGTCACTGAGAGAGGCGATAAATCCTTCAGAGCAACAACAGAAACATCGCCTTTCATTAATGTGATGACAGCTGGTTTTAAGATCAGGAACGTTTGGTCTTTGCATGTGTGTAACAGAACACTTGTTTTCAGCCTTGGCAAATGAAATGTGTTTTTTTTTCTCTCAGCATAAGTTTGGTTTCAAAGAATATTACAAATAAACATCCTCCAATATCTGGGGAGATCTGGTCATTTCCTATCAAGTAGGCAGGTTGTGAAAAAGTGGGAAAAGAATGATGGACATAAGAGATAATGCAAATTCTGTAAACATTCACAAGCAAATAATTTGCTTGCCCAGGTCCCTCTTGAAAATGGGATCCAGATCTCAGTGGGGTTTACCTGGTTAAATAAAGGAAATAAAAAAAATAATAAAAATTGTTAGAGTTTTGTCTTACCTTGGTGTTGAAGCCCATTGCATTCTGGGAGGTTTTGTAGAGCTCTGGATATTTTAGCATATTCTCTTTCCTGCAGGAGCGCTCAAATATTCCCAAAGTAAGAGGGGGTAAGGCAGTAAAGAGCTACATCAAGAAAAAAGCAACACGCACACAAAAATATCAAGTTTCAGTTACACCAACATAGAACATTAACCAAAGTGATGAAACATCTTATATAAAATGTTAAAAAGACAAAAACAACAAATTAATAATTTCATGTTTGATGTACCGTGATTGCTCTCACACATGTGGCACAAAACTGCCTCTGCTCCTAATGTCAAAATTTAATTAAAAAAATATCCTCCATGCTGTTTTTTTTTTTTATAACTTTTTGCAGTTCAGGTCACTGCACAAAGTTCTGATTGGTGCATTTCTGCTGTAAATCTCATGTCTGTTTTTAACTAATCACAGATGCCTATTCTGATCATTCCCAATACCTCCATATGCTTTAATTTGCTGGAAATTTGTTTCAGTCTGTTCTCCAATTGCGCTACACTTAAGTCTGATTATTGAGGACCACTGATCTTGAACCCCTTTGGGGTTTGTTTTGATTGGTCACACTTTCAGTCCATTCATATGCAAAACTTATCTCCCAATAAACATCTGCCAGGTTCTGGACCAGGAGGCAGGTATTTAAGTCTGGCTTAAGTGTAATTTCTTAGAGATGTTGTAATGTTGCATGTAGCAGCTGCTGAGAGAGAAGTGCTGGTATTGTGTGTAGCTGAGAGGGCTCAGTGGCCAGTTGGTGTGCAATCCCTGTAGACCCATCTGGAGCGGGAGTTAGCTGGACTGGCAGGACACAGGACATGCTCCATTGGGTTCTCTTTCTTATTCACAGCCAAGCCCTAAAGGACTTCTCTATTGAAGGGTGGATTCAGACCACTGCCTCCAACAGACTCCCACACAGCCAAAAGAATTCCCCAAGTCTTTACGAATGAAAAAACTTAACTATAACCCCACTCATTCAAACACCGCTAGTAATACGGAATGGTGGTTTATTATATAACTGATTAAAGAGGCAGCATTGTTGAGCTGTCCTCGTCAACTGACAGTTCATGCTGCAAATTGTTTCCATATTTGAGGAATATTTCTCATTTTGAATGGAGCTAAGTTGGAGTTTTATTGTAGAGTTAACAAGCACACTTTTTTCCCCCTCTGCTTAATTTATGACAGATATGAAATATGAGCTCATTAGGAGTGGTCCTGTTATTGTGCCCTGTGGGATTCCCAAAATCAGCTCACTTGCCGCTCCACTCTTCCTATTCTTTTTATCATTCAAACGTGGCCACTCTAAATAACTACCCTCTGTGGCACGAGCAAAACTGTTATTCTTTCGCATTCAGTGCATAGCTTGGGGCACAGAGGGAGTATAGACTTGACATCTGGTCATAAATAACAAAGACATTTTTCAGGATGTAAATGCCACACTCTGGCAAAAAAAGAATCACTTCTGGGGTACCAGAGCTTAACTGTTTGGTGTCAAAGAGGGGATCGGGTGGAGGTGCAAAGTGGTCTCTTCAGAGAATAAATATTCCCAACACTCACCACATTATACAAGCCGATACACCAGCGTTCAAAGAGAATCTGTCCAGAGAAGCCATTGACGAATGCAAACCAGATCTGTATAAAAAAAAAACAAAAAAACATATATACATATATATATATAAAATATTTACATCAAAAGGCAGGAAAGTTAAATAACAATAGATGAAATGTATGTTTTTCTGTCCAAAAACATTCACAAAACTCTCTACTGGTGCTGTCCTTTAAAGTTATAAAACTAATAATTTATGAACAAGATTATAAATGAATGTTTTCCATTTGTAACAGAATAAACCCCAATTTATACCTTTAGGTCAGGTCTACTGTCTGCTCAACTGTGAAGCCTGCCTATGTGATGTAATGTGATTTTCTGACTGTGCTCACTGTTAGCACCAACAGAGAAATAACACTCTAAAAGGTGGTATCAAGCATACAGGAGTTAATAAAAATGAGTTAGATCACAAGCAAAAAAACCAAAAACAAAACGAAAAGAAATTTACAAGAAAATACAGTTTGGAGAGATTGACTGTTGTGAGCTAAAAATTGCATAAATAAGGGCGTGTGCCAAACTTCTTCTTGTAATGACTTTCGCTTTAGGAATAAAACCTTGCAAAATTTGAATAAATAAGTAAGTTAAGGTGGGGTAGTATGAACTGCTGACCTGGGATCAGCATATCATTGGTTGAACTTGCCAAATTTCTTAATTAGGTAAAATGGGGCCAATGAGAGAAAAAAAACAACCTTCATCCCTTCAATGGAAATGGTTCACTGTATTCACCGCAGGTTTACCTCTAAACTCGCTGCTCTACCTGACAACATGTGGGTGACAGATGAGGTTTGCTGCGGTGCTTAAGTCACTTAGGTAATCTGAATGAAGTAGACAAATGTAATGCAAACCATCTGTTGTGCGGAAATAAAACTCATGATAACCTTTAAAAAAGTTTTAAAAATAAGGTGTAGAAAACTAGGACAAAAATTATGTATTCTGAATATAAATCTATCGGTACAAAGCTGATGTATCAGAAACACCGTGAAGTGAAACTGACAACCCATGGAAGCTGTGATCAGAAACTGCACCTCACAGTGTTGAAGTTTGACAATTGGTGATCCAGGACAGGCTTTAGCTGCTGCCAAAACTGTCAAGAGAACATAAGGGAAGCTGTGTTTTGGCCATGGCCTACCAGGAATGTCCTCGCTTCATTTAACGTCATTATGAAGGCATGAACTGCTACAAATTCTCACATTGGGACAAAGCTTGTTTGACGGCTCCGCCCGCCGCTGCTGCCAGTGTCTACATGACCAATACCAGTCTGCCCGCTGGTTTTTCCCATTACATCGGGTTAGCATATGCATGACAACAAATAGTGGGAGGCCAGCCGAAAAATCCCAACTTTCCCTGTGTGCCCAGATCCTGCCCCTCACCTTTCAGCTTCAGTCACACCCACCAATGACCGATCCTCTGTCAGGTCCACTCTATCATGATGATTTTTTTTTTTTTTACATGATCGGCCTGTTAAACCACGTGGGATGTTCAGATGAAAATGGAACCAGATGGCTCTGAATGCAAAGACAATAGAACCACAATCTCAGATGTTTTGGATCTCGGCTTGTTTAGAATTGCATTCAGATGCCGTTGCTAGGAGTTATGCAGGGTATGGATGAAGCTCAAGTCATGAGGCAGGTTCAGCTATTAGGAAGGCTCAAGGGTTGGTACGGAGAGGCTTGTGGGTAGGTCAAACTGCTGAATTAATTACAGATCTGCTCAATAAGAGCCTCTGGGCCGATACATTGTTGTGCTAAGTTAAAAAAGCCTCCTATTCACATGGTGGGGTTGCTGCTTCTGTGTGAGTGTTTTGGCCTCGTCCTCCAGGTTCCAATGGCTTCGCTCTCTTTCTCACTCTCCCCATCTCTTGAGGGACAGATGCATTGATTTGCTCATTAGGGGAAGTACCAGGCAGGATTTTACTTTCCTTTTTTCTTCCCCTCATTGAGTGCCACTCAGTGAAGGGGTGTGGCTGGCCTCTCTCCCTCACTGCACATCATGAAAACATTGTTGGAGCAAAGCGGGAGCTGGAGGGGAAACAGAAAAAGGGGGTAGACGAGAAACTAAAGAGACTTGCATATTCATCAGCAAATGAAAAATCAGTGATTCCAAGGTTGCTCCACAGCGCTGCAGAAATGTATAAGAGCCTCGGTCAGGAAGAGGCTGGGTGGGAGTGACATTTGTCCCCAATAGTCCGAGTCTGGATACTCTTAAGTTTGGCTCTGCGGGATTGCTAATTGAATTCATTCACAAAGCAAGTAAAGTATAAAGCGGATGACAAAAGGGGAGCTGATAAATATGCTGGAAATATGTGAAGTTCCAAACAGAGATTGTATTACAATGCCAAGCTCGGCCTTTAAGTATTAAATCAGTCCAAATGGTTGGTAAGATTTCACTCTTCTACTCTGAACATTCCTGAACCACAGTAAGCATGAACTAATGAGAGTTTTATAATTGCCTCATATGTATCACTAGCCCCTCATGTCCCCAAGTAGCGCCCACGTTATGTCAATCAAACACGAGAAGCTACAAAGATTGCGCATTTCAATAGAGTTGCTATGGATTCTTTCACAAAGGCTTCCCACCCTTAAAGTGAATAAATTCTAGTCTTTTTATTGCTGTTCTTTATCCAATTGTAACATGTTCCAAAGTCAAACTTGGGAATTAAACTCAAGGTTTCTTGAAACCATTTTGTTTAAGAAAAGCAAGGTCTTGCACAAAAATATTCAGATTCACTGAACTTTTTTTTTTGTCATCCTACAACTATAGACTTTAATGTGATCTCTCAGGATTTTATGTGTAAGAGCAACCAAGTAATGCATAATTATAAAGTGGAAAGAAAATGTGTTTTTAATGATTATTTCACAAACAAAAATCCAATAACTGAGATTTGCACTTTTGTTCTACCCATTTAACTTTGACACACCAAATAAAAAAACAGTGTAACCAATTGTCCCAGTAAATAGAATTTACTTGTATTTATTTTCATCTCATTACTGATGATCTGTGAGGTTTGTCAGAGAACATTAGTGGAGAAATGACATCAAGGAGGCTAAGAAACATACCAGACAAGTCAGGGAGAATGTGGTACAGATGTTTTAAAAAGCAATAAAATATAAAACTATTTACCCAAGACTTAAGAATGTATGGCACAACTCAAAAATAACCCATCCATCCAGTCTGAAGAAGCTTAAGCTATTAAGCAAAAACAGAATGGGGAAATATTTCAGCGTCCAGATCAGCAAAGCTAAGAGACCTACCCACAAAGACTTGTACGTGTATTGAATGGTGCTTCTACGTAGGCTCAATTGAGGAAATGAAAATGTCCTTTTTGGATATATTTTTTTTTTTTTTTAAATTACAAAGTTGATTTGTAAAAAAAAAAAAAAAAAAAATTTTTGGTCTTCCATGCAACAGAATCATTGAAGCCAAAAGAAACTTTGAGGTAGTTGCACTGGTCAACCATGCAGTTGAGACACAGTCTTATGCACTTATAATAAACCCCATAATGACTGACAAAATCATTAACTGCTCCAAGCGTTTGCACCCATGGTCAAGTCTCTCACAAAAGCCCATGAAGCAACAGAAGGGCTTTTCTTAAGAATCAAAGAGTTTGGGGATAGAGAGGCAGATGAAAGAGACCTAACCATTGAGTCTCTAGTATTCTTATTGTACTCATCAGAGTATAGGACAATGATGTGGAGAACAGAATGTCAGAATTTCTATTAACAGCCAATTCTCTTCTTGCAAACCAGCCTTAAAGTGGAACAGAAAAAAGATGAGTACTCAAACGTAAACTCATAGTGCAACAAACACAGCTTTTAATCATACCCTGGAGCTGAAGGTGGATTTTATGTTCGGACACTGCAAATACTGAACCAGTGAAAGACTGGATAAATGTCTCATTATCTGCTTCAGACCCCTAAACACATGAGTGGGGGGAAGAAGCTAGAGGGCCACAAAAGGTGTGCTCAAACTCTAGATGGTAGAGTCAAGTTTTGGTAAAATCACTGACATGCAGCCTGGTGAATTTCAAACAGCAAATACAAAAAAGAACAAAGATATTGTCTTGATTATATATCCTTCACTTCTGGAAAGTATCCTATTTTTAGTCCCTTGCAATAGAATATGAAACACTTGGAGATAAAAAGCAACATATGAAAGTAATTCAATTTTCGGGAAAGAATGAAATGTCAAATGTAAGGGTTCGTTGTCATATAATCAAGTTTGTCTAAAATTAAATTTTCCCTTGGATTTGTGTGTGTAACTTCAACTTAACCTGATCATGAAAAGGGCAGTGTGGTTGAGCAGATGTAATGGGAAAAAAAATGCACTTGTAGTTTCTTTCTTCATGTCACATTGACTATAAAGAACACACACACTGGGATGTCTTAGGTAGCTGACTGATTTTTCATGGCAAATAAACTTGAAAGCCATCCGAGGTCAAACTGTCTCAGAAAATGTCAATGAAAGAAAAACAGTGCTCATATTTTAAACACTGTGTTTAATGTCTACTTTTCATCCACAACGACAGCAGAAAATGTCGCAACATACCTTCTTGTTTTATTCGGTGTTTGTTAATCTTGCCTGTGTTTTAATGTTTTTCACTAACTATATTTCAAATGGAGAAGAATCACTTTTTGGCTCCGAACTGGAAGTTAAATACATTTTCTCATATATGGCATCTTACTTTTCAGGTGCCAGCCAGCCGGTTTAAAGGAAATAGACATGCAGCTGGATAGATTGTTATTGTGTGTGTCACACTGAAACACAGATTAGAGAAAGCCAAGGCAAGAGATATCTGAGGAGCACAAACAGAATGAAAACTGTTTCCACTGTTATCCAAAAACAATATGTTTTATAGGAACGTGCCCAACATGCCATGGTGTAGATACAAGAGGAAATGCAACCTGAGGTTGGTAGAAAAAGAGCCCAGATGACCAGTCCAACCATTCAAGCTGAACC
The DNA here is from genome assembly GCA_903066815.1 of Brachyrhaphis roseni. Lineage (NCBI taxonomy): Eukaryota > Metazoa > Chordata > Actinopteri > Cyprinodontiformes > Poeciliidae > Brachyrhaphis > Brachyrhaphis roseni. The sequence goes on from CAEFZY010036748.1 coordinate 7,766, forward strand.
CCAAAGTCAGCAATGTGCATAATTTTCTGGTTGTACTTTTGTGCAAGTGTGAAGCATCATGAACCCCATCGGACAAGACCTAGGGGGTTCCATTATAGACAACTGCCCTCCATAAAAGGCCAAACTGGAATCTCACAAATGAATGCTGACTGGTGCCAAAGTTTCTGGGAGAAAATCCCTTGGACTGATTTATTTTGGCCAGCTACATTAACGCTGCAGTATGTTTATAGAAACTGAAATTAAGCTTTCAAAGACCCTCAAATGTGGAATCATGGAGGTGGCTCAGGTTTTGTTTTGGGGCTGATTTTCTGCATCTGGTAAAAGTAAGTTATTTTTTTATATAGGAAATTAAAAATAAGGTGTGTCATAACTGTCACATTTTAAATTGTATCAAGGATAGTTATGTTTATATCCATTTATTTTGGAAGGTTATCAAAACATTTGTAATGAGTGTAGTGCTCCAATAAGAACGGTAAAAGATAGAATTAGCATTGGTAACCATTTGGCTAAACCTGTAAGTAACAAGCAATAAATCAATTAATTGCATGATAAATTAAAATGAGCCAGATAATTTCCAATTGGACAACAGTGACTGAGAGATGTTCTCATTTAATATTGCTGGAAAACTGCCATTTGGAGAATCGCTGCAAGCATTTGACACAGAGTACAAAGTATGTAGTTGGTTTGAACTACCTGCCACTTTTGCCTGTTTTCTCCATCTAAGCTGAATGACTATTATGTTTTTATGATATTTTGTTTACCGAGACCTCATAATCCATTTTAACTATTGTTGTGTTGGCTATTTTGTTTGTTTATTTAAAATATTAAAATGTTTTCAAGTTCCAGAGTTACACATTCTTCAGAAAATGCTTTTTGCTCTTTGAGAGGATGTACTTGCATTAATATGACATTTCTATTATTATATTAGTCAAAAATAGTCTCAGGATAATATTGTCTACTGTAACAATTTCTGGGACAATTTATTGTCCTGCAGAATTCATTAATGTAACTGGCCTACATTGGGTATTAATGAGCAATAGAAGTGTAAAAATAGAAGAATTCAGTCGACCTCCAACTGTTATGCAGGTTAAAGGATCATTAAAGAGGTCTACTATTTTGCAGCCTCCAAAATAGTAGAGACTGTGTGATGAAACTCTCAGTAGTGTCCAGTTTTGAATCTCTGGAAAGACACAATGAATAAAAAGATGGATAAGAACATCTGAACACTGGAGGCGATAAGGACTGCTACTGCTGATAGCAGCTACTTAGCCAGTCTGGTCACTCTTAGTGATAGCTCTGAAGCAGCTATCTGCACTGAGTCTGGTTTCTGTCAAATGCAATCAAACCCATCATACACAGAATAACAAAGGCAGGGACTAACATGAAAATCTATCTAAAGCCCGTCTACTGACAACATGGTGGTCAGCTTGTCGTAGCTCCTGATGAAGTGAGCAGGTTCACTAACTGGTCGCTGATTGTAGTAACTCGGGTCTAGCTTGACCACCAGATAAAACTACAGTAGGTGCCATCAGTGATATCTTGAAGAGTTTATGCATTCTCTTAGCTCAGGATATTCATTTATTACTGAAAATAATAGGTAACATTTTCTTTGTTATTTGGTCAATATTTTTTTATACCCATCTGATTCTTTGCATTATTTTTAGTATGGAGAGACTTTGTTCGACTTACCTCAATAATGTAGAGTACAATGTTCTTGTAGAAGCAGTACAGGATGCATTTGGCTACACGGTTGTAGTTCCAGGCTCCATGGACGAGCAGCAGATTCTTCAAGTATTTGAACTGTGTGGGAGGGAGTAAATGGAGGGCAACGACATGATGAATGAAGAGCGGAAGCCTGCGTGCAGCACTGCTCTAATCGTTCTTCATAATTAGAGATCATAGCTGGAACACTGAAGCAGCTAAATGTACTTTAAGATTAAAGCAAGTGTTTAGCCTTTTTTTCCCCAGCAAAAATCTGAAGGACCAGTATAAGTTTTTGGCCAAATCCCTCACTAACACATTCCAGAAAAGACCAGTCACAGGCTGCAGGGCCAAGCTCTAAATTGCAGCAATTAGCGAGGTTCGTATAGGGGGTATTGGTCTCCAAAAGCTGTGCATTATACTTCAGTAGCTTTGTGGTTATGCTATTATTTAGAGCTTATGTTAAATTTTCAAATTATGGACTTATCTTCACAATAAAACAAGTGGAACATTTGTGGTACTTTTACTTAAGGTTCCCAAACATATTATTTCTCTGTGGGTCTGCTGACCTCTTTTTTAGCATCATCAAAGAACTATCTATAAAATAGTAGTGGGCTCCAGCTAGCGTGACCAACCCTCGTGTTGGACATATTCATTAAAAAAAAAAAAGAAAGTTGAATCCACATTAGATGGACAGCAGAGATGCCATGACCCAAATATTTTTAATCCTGAAACTGACTCAGAAGGCAAACCTGCCTTCTATAGCAGCAAGAAACTGAATCTCCAGCAGAAAGGAGCTCATCCAGTTCTCTTCATGATCATTTAATTCATATAGAGGGATAAAAAAAAAAAACAAGCTGTGTAATTTTCTAAGACTGATTCTGGTTTGAACTCAGCAAATTACAGTTAATGTGCTGTAGCAGTAAAATACCAGTTGAGGTCTGGAGGTGCAATTTAATTTAAAGCAGGGGAAAAACCTAAATGGATTATTAGACCACTGGGTTTTGAAGGACACAAACTCTCCACATGTCATGTGGATCAAAGGCCTTCAAGTCTCTTGAAATGTAATTGCATACTGAAGTACAGAGGATGTACTGTTGGTTTCTCATCCTCGAAAGCCTCTTAGCGTTAATAGAAACACGATGCGGCGTACATCGAGGCGGTGAATCAGGAGCTCCCCGGCTTTTGTTGCTTACACATATCGCATATCGATGAAGTGTTCCAGACGAGCTGGTTACCAGGATGCAAGCAGGTATTTACACAACATTTTGCCAGAATCCATTTTCGTGGAGCTTTGTTGGGAATTAGATGTCACCAGGCGCCTGTTTTACAGGTGTTTCTACTTCAATTTTAAGCTCCAGCTCATTCAGATAGATCACCTATTGTTATTCAGAATAATGTGCATTCCTATCACTTACACAAAACACATGAGAAGGCAGTGACAGGAACGACGGAAATGTATCACTATATCCTGCTGATAAACTAAGAAAACAAAGTGGATGTTTATATATCTTTTAGCTCAGGTGTTGTTTGCCATTCAGGCACAAAAACATTTTAAAGATTCAGTATTACTGTTTGTGTCACACTATTCAAGTCTTAAACATGTCTTATCCTTCAGTCTATCCACTTTTTATATGAAGAAAACTTAAAAACACTTCCTCTTTCCTGATGAAAGTCCATGCTATTAAACTCACCTGGGCAATAGAGTAGTCAGAAGAGTTTGCTGCCTGCAAACCTTCGTTGCCAGAGATTCCCACTCCGACATGAGCTGATTGGATCATTCCTACGTCGTTAGCTCCGTCCCCGATGGCTAATGTGATCACCTTCACTTGTTTCTTCACCATTTCAACCACCTCCGACTTCTGAAGAGGAGAAACTCTGAAAGAAACCAGCGACGCTTGTATTACGCAATATATGATTTAGCAAGTTCAAAAGAAGTAATGTTTTTATTATACAACATTCATCTTAAGTACATAAAGTTTTTGTTGTATTTTTATTAAATACATTAATCATTTATTATGCCAATAACAATTTTACATAAAAATGAATAAAAATAGCTTAATAAGTTTTAGTTTTTAAAGATTATACCGTCTTCTTGATGTCCTTCCAAAACCGTTGCATTAAACATCAAACATCAAATATAGTCTTGGTATAAAGAATCTGGATGCACTGTACTTATATAATAGATAATACTCATTGCAGCCCAAGAAAAGATCTTTAATATTCCTTTATAGTTACAATAAATTACTGATTTCAGGAATGAGATTTTTCACTTTCAAGTTATACACAGTTGCTTTTTATTTTGAGTTGGACCTTTACATTTTGAGCAGTGCAAAATAAAAGGCAGCCATATATGTTTGGGTAAAGGACTAAATGGCATTCTGTGTTTAATCAGGAAGTAATTTCATGTTTTCAGTGAAGGAAACAGACAGGTTTGTAACTTAAAGCTTTTTTGGAAAGAATGAATGTTTTATTTTACCACATTAAAGTTAAGGGAGTAAAATTAAGAGAAACGCATTTGTAGCTTTTGCGGAGGAACTGGAATTAGCTAAAATTTGTCTTGGTTGGGTGTAGTATTGCAAATTCTGTGATATTTTCAGCTTATATCCAATCAACTTGATACATTTGCATCAGCAAAAAAGTTAAAAACCAAACTCAGGCAATAAGTCTCTTCTGCAGACACAGAAAAAGGATAAAGACGTTTAGTGGTAAAGCACAATTTCTGCAAAGGGAAATGCGCAAGTTCAAAGAATTCACATTGCAACACGAAATCAAATAGCACATGCCTTTCTAACAGTTAAAGTCAGTGGAGAACGTTATTTATTGACTTGGTGCTCAGACAGTTATTACCTGTTGCATGTTTAGTGTGAAGAACGCGAGGACATTAGGGAGCAAACCTGCAAGCGTATTTTTCCATTTGAGCTCCACCGTGCCAGGCGAGCCGGCTGCTGACACTTCATGCATCGAGGGAAGCAAAGATCTGTCCACAGCTCCGTATGAAGTAATATACTCCACCCATTAGAGATTTTTATGTTATTTGACTGGAGTCCAAGTAGAAGGAGTCAGAGTATATTTACTGTTGCTGTGTTGACACCTGACCTCTAGTAAAAATCTATCCAATACAAGAGTGTGCAGTTTCCTTCAACCCATTAAAAGAATAATCAGCCCAGCCAACTTTGATTTAGAAATATTTCACCCATATTTTGTATTTACCAACTACTTAGATCATTTTCTAGATGTCATTTCATATTTTTTTAATTAGTTAATAACTAGGTCATAAAAGCAAACTAAATTAAAACAAAGATATAAACTGCTCTCATCAGAAAGATTTTACATTTACATGCCAAAAACGGTAAAACATGGAAGATCCTTCTTTGTGAACAAATCGCAGAGCAAATAAATGTTATATCTGTCTTTAAAGGGTTAAGCTGTGAAAGCTTATTTTCTGAGGTTTATGAAGAATTTTTTCTTCCCTGGTGTACCTTTGTGTGTACCCAAGGCAAACACAGTTGGAGAGGGAAGAAAAATAAAAATTTGAGATCATGTACACAGTGCAAAGGTAATAAGGTACTCCGAGAACATGCTGCTGATTTCTGGCCTGGTAGCCCGTCACAGGCGCTTAAGCACATAAGTACTTTCTACAGTTTATGTGGCAAAGGAGGTCACTGGAGTATCTTTTCATTACCAATTTTATTTATTAGTGTTATACAGTTTTAATAATAATAGAGAAGTAGAATTATTAGTACTCTAAGTTTAATTTGTATTTATGTTTGCAGGGTCTGTTGTCATCAATTTGGGAATTGTGATTTCATTTAGACAAATACTTTAGTATCCTGTGTCAGAGTCAATCAAAACTGATTGCTTGTTGGAATGTTTCAAATGTTCACTTGTATTTCCGGTTAATTTTATTCCCTCAGGAGTAAATTTTACCTGCAACAAATGACTGCTTTACAGGACAAGGCCAGATCCAGGAAGTACTGACGCACTCCGAATGTTAGAGCGTATTTAAGAGTCTTTCCGTCAATAATGAGAGCAAAGTCATTTTCCTTGTAGATGGCTTCTCCCAGAAGTCCACAGTGGTGGCTAAGTGTTTCCCTTGTTGCCTGAAAGATACAAAATATAAAAATCACAAATATTAGTTATATACAGCTAGATTTGTTTAGAAGCAATTATATGACCTCTATTCTTTTGCTTTGATAGTTTTTAGAAAATGCACATGTAGAAGAACAATGAACTAAAACCACCTTTTGTATAAATTTGAATACGTTTCACACAGTAGCTCAAATAGACTCCACACAAGTCTTCATATAGATGATCTCTGTTTAGAGTCATGTATATTGCAATGCTATACACTTAGTATTAAAATCTCATATTTACTTTTGACTTGGTCCTACTCCAACCTATTTGTATCAATTATAATAAGTCATATTTCCTTAATTTATCCCAGGACTTTTCTTCAAAAATTGGACTGAATTCTTTAATCAAGTCTTTCTTCATGAGGTGTGTAAATTTAAGCTGTGTTTGTTTGAATATGCAGACTTCTTTTGTATTGTAGTAGGTAAAAAAAAAAAAAAACTGTCCCTGAATCATAGAGTTTTGAATAAATAATAAATAAGTCCACAAGCTTTGTCTGAAACATTTGTTCAGAGAAAGCTTGAACAAATGCACAATGTAAAGAACATAATGTTCTTCACCCTACAGTCATTCCCACTGGGGTCCAAATTTCAAAGTTCCCTTTTTCATTTTTAAAATGAAAAGTTTTGTTAAATTATGATAAAACTTTACATATGGAGGTTATTTTGACATGTACCATCTACCAAAGCATGTCAGATACTGCAGCACACCTTCAGGTATTGGTGGAGTCCATGGTATGGCAAATCAGGGATGCTTTAGTGGCAACTCTGCATCAGGCAAGTGGTCATACTGTTAGGTCTGATCAGCTTACATCTTAACTCCATTTTCTAACACCAAACTGCTGAGGAACATCTGCTTCTCATCCTGAATGTTTATTATCATCTTTCATATTTATTACACTTAGACTCAGGCTATGAGGCGATATCTTTGATAAATTGAAGACAGATTCTGATATCTTTACAGTAGATCCAACGATGACTGATAAGAGATGATGGAAAAAAAATAAACGATTCTGACAAGAGGATCAACTGTCTTGGAACCCAGGCATGTCTGAAAGGACGGAGAGGTGAGATCACTGTTTTTATCTTCTGTCCTCTCCACAGATGGGGAAGAGAGTTTCTTATTATCAGACAGGTAGAAAGCTACTTTATTTAACATAAAGCATAAATAATATCTTTGGATTTATGTATTGTAGTGAAAATTGTTCATTTATAAACAAGCTTCAACTTAGAACATAAAATAAAAGAGAAAGTGTTAAATATGTGGTGCCAAGCAGATGCACAAACAGCTGAACTCATATAAAGAAATAATGGAGACCATTTTCAGAACTGGAGGAGGAAGGTGCCTGGCCTGGAGTGGAGGTCAGATATGTCAAAGCATTCAGATTGCACCATGGGGACTGCGCAATTTTCGCCTGGCATAACAGAACTCTGAAACCTCAGCTTAAGGGAAATATTTGGAGAGGGAGGCTTTACGTTTCACAAAGTGAGCAATGCAGACTGAGAGACACGCACGGAGAGAGATGATGGATTAACAGGAGAGAAGCTGAGCAAGAGGATACAAGCCGAGAGCAGCTGGGAGGACTTTACCATCCTGATGGGATCTATAAAACAGTTTGAGATGGTGAACAGCGGACAAGCGCTTGTGTATCCATGAATGTGTTGAGGTCAGAGTGCCCACAGGCTGGAATATCTAAATTTAAGTACAACAGTTAGATCTGAGTTGCCCTGGGTCGTTTTAGATTACATCTCAGTGCATTAGCAATGCATGAAATGCTCTCTGTACAGACCACTGGAATGAGAAAGAATCCACTTTGTTTGGGACATTAGCAATCCATCACAAAGTCTGATAAGCAAAGTTTACAATTTCCTCAAGTACTTTGCTCATTTCCCCCCTTATTTCCACTGAGGAATTTTAGCGCTAATGCTACACGTCTCTGGCTAAAGCCTCTTTGTTATGGCTATAATCACCAGTTGAGCCTATGTGACGAGCTAGTGTTTGGTTTTGGAACGGGTATGTGGTGTCCATTCAGAAATCCACGGGAGCTTCCCATATAGACTGAGCTCCATTGTTGATATAGTTCTTGACTGATGCAGCCAAAAGGACATGAACATCATGATGTGGAATCTGGACATTTGTATGGATCAAATGTCATCATCTGTTCAGACTCAGAGGCCTACAACAAGGGGACACTCAAACTTCATAAAAAAAGCACAGAGATGGGTTTACATATTTATTTGTAAAGGTGAGGCTAGGCCTACATAAAACATGCTCATTACATTTTTTGAAAAAAACAAACAAACAAAAAAAACAACAAAACACTAGGTTTAGATTTTAGTCTGCTCAGTTCTGCATATTTGGATATATTTTCAGAATGCTCTGCTTTAGAGCCTCTATTTGAATCAACATAAGCTGCTGCTGGCCATGCCCCCAACTCAACATTTACACTTGTACTTGAAAATGCCTGCAAACAGATGCACAATTACACAACTGTGAATTTTTTTTTTTGAAAAGTTGAATTACAGCGTCCTACACAACTAAGAAGAATGCAGAAAAATGTTTCTGCATGGTAAGTCAATAATGAAACACTTGTGTTTTCTAGCAGTGATTGTACAGCGCATGTAGCAGTAAAACCAGCTAACTAAACATCCTGGAGCTCTGCTTGGGATGCTTGGTGTTGAGCTGGGCTCGGCAGGGTTTCCTAGGTGGTGTTCATCAAATATGACTTATCGAAAGGTTTTTGAAATGGCTTGCTTTCCAGATACCAAAAAACATTTACGTATTCCCAAGAAAAGCCTGGTGGGTTTTTTAAGTGCTTGAAAAAAATTTTTTTAAGAAGTCGAGACATAAAGGGAAGCATAAAAATGTACAAAAAGTAAATTTTGCATAATAGGCCCCCTTTAAATTAGAAACTAATGCTAGCTCAGGCATATTTGGGTCTGAAAACAGGCAAAAAGAGATCCATGTTTGAATAAGTGCTCTCATATCTGCTGACCCCACAGCCTGGCTCTCTGTCTTGGTGGACAGCTTTCTGTTTCTGAGTTTTAACAAACTGCCTTATGTAAGCATCTGCTCAACCACAGCAGAATGGGAGCTGACATTTCAAAGCACTGGCCTGTGGGCTGTATGAATGCACCAACCTAACATTCTACCTCGGCTCCATTTATCACGTTTAACAAACGTCTGACAGAGTGAAGGCCGTCCGTCATCACAGAGAACCACCCCATCCAGTCGCTTCATTCACAGCATTTCGTCTTTTTCCTGCCTTTCTGTCTGACAAAGCCGAACCCGGTGGAATCTTGGCTTCAGTCGACATATGTAGCTTTTCCCCTGCTGAAACTGCAGGGACTTGCCCTTTTC
>CAEFZY010036762.1:0-18011 GCA_903066815.1 Brachyrhaphis roseni
CAACACCAAAATCTGATCCTCCATCTTGTTTCCATCTGGTGAAGAAGGAAGTTGCTCTCAGTGTCTTCAGAGGTTTTGGTGTCGTTTCCTTCAGTGGTTCTTGGTGCAGCGCCCCCACAGGCCAGGAGGGGAACAGGTTGGTTTGACTCAGAGCAGAGAGAAATCCTGCTTTTTATTTAAATCCTAAATGAACTGTGATTAACTTTATTTGTTCTGGACTCCAGAGAAGCTCGCATCCTTCCCAGTAGAACCAGGATCCAACAGAACCAGAATAGAACCAGAGTCAAAGTCAAGGAACCTGTCCGTCTCGTTGTCCGCTAGTTTGCAGCCCAACATGGAGGAGATGCAGAGGTTCTGGTTCTGGTCCAGCTGATTTTCCTGCTGCAGGTGAGGTTTTCCTTCCTCCAGAGTCTGGACCCGACCACCATCTGCAGGTTCTTCCTGTTTTCCTCCGTTCTTCTCCTCACTTCCTGATGGTCCGGCTGCAGCCGGGAAGCGGCTCTGTCTTCGCTCTCTCAGCTCTCTGCTCGTGTTTCAGAATCATCAGAATCATTTTGGCTCCATCATTCATGACCGACTCCTGCAAACCGGCCAGATCAGCTGACAGGAAAGAGACAAATACAGAGACTGGTCCTCATAGGTATAGGACAACACTCTTCACACACACACACACACACACACACACACTAATCCAGGCATGACACAACTCTCATGACAACTGCGTCATTATGAGTGAGAAACCACAGGGTTACGGTACGGTGAGAAACATTGACCTCCATCTTAGTTATTTAAAGGGCCGGTGTCGTGTAAAAATCAACGTTTTGATTAAATCAAACCTTCAGTTTTGCTTTGATTCTTCTGTGTTTGAGAAATCCTCTAATCTGCGTGGCAACCATTCAGCTGTGAAACGCCTGGATGGACCTAGCCCCGCCTTCATGGCGCAGTTCCTTCAGACTAGCCAGCAGCAATTAGCAACCAGCTCATTATTGGAGCTGCTGCTCAGAGCAACGCCGGCAGAAATGCTAAAGGGTTAACAGAGGAGCCATGTTGGGTTGACTTCCTGGAGGCGGAGCTTCTTAAAGAGACAGATGTTCACTGTCCATGTTGTTGTTTCCAGGATGAACCAGAAGCTAAACAAGAATTTTTATTACTGCAGCTGGTTCAGATGCTAATGCTTGCTGGTTAGCTTAGCGGCTAACCAGCCTGATGCTAACCGCTAATGCTGACCTCTCACAGTGAATAAGTATTTCCTCTCTCAGTGATTTCTCCTGTTTTAGACATGATTTGGACCATCAGGCTGATTTAATACTAAACATGATTCTGTTCGTAATGAAATGAGCTATAAGCTAACGCTAGCTGCTCCCTGGATCAGCACAGCTTTTGGTGCTGAAGCATCAAACTGAGTTATAGGTAGATGTGTTTTAACTGCTTTACTGTGGATGAAAGGTTTAGTTTAGCTTTTTAAAGTTCCTGTAATGTTTTTATATCAGCATTTATTTAGTTCTGAATTTATATTTCAACAAATGATCTTCAGACTTTGTGTTGCTGCTTCATTCAAACTGTCCCAGTAGTTCCTAAACCTGCTTTAATAAAACAAAAGGTAAATAGTCACATTTTCATCAAAGGAAAGAATCATAAAGTTTAATTAAAAGATGAAACTTCCTGACGGTTTTAATGTTACAGTAACTCTGTTGTTCACAGTTGCTGTAAAACGAAACTCATTAACCGCCTGGAACTGGGAGTGATCTCTCTGGGTGACTAACACCTGAGCAGGTGGTGCACACACACACACACACACACACACACACACACACCCACACACACACACACACACACACACACACGTTATCTAATCTGTGTGTGCCTCTCTCTCTTTCCTCTCATACCATCGTTTGTCTCCTCATGTTTCTGGAGCTGATGGACGGATGGATGATGGATGGATGATGGATGGATGATGGATGATGGATGAATGATGGATGGATGATGGATGGATGATGGATGGATGGATGATGGATGGATGATGGATGGATGAAGAAGAGCTACTGCAGGATCAATGACGTCACCGTGCAAACCAAAGAAACTTCCTTTCATTTCCGCCCTCTGGTGACATCTAGTGTTCATCTGCCGCAGCAGCAGCTTTTACTGTTAGTCCGTTTATTTATCAACTTTATTTATTCTTGGTGACCTTTGACCGCAATTCAAAAACAAATTTGTCCCTCCGACACTTTTTGTAATTCTTTAGGATGAGATTTTCTGTGTAAAGTTTATATTTTCTTAAATGGAAAATAAGAATATTTTTTCTTAGCTTTTTCAAAATTATTATATTTTTATCTCATAATAATTTTTACGAGTTTTTACACAGATCCATTTTATTTGGCTTAATAAAGCAAAGTTTGTCAAAGAAAATTCTTAGTTTTGGTTCAGGGAATAAACTAAAAATGTTTTCTAAAGTAATAAACAGTTAATTGACTGTAAATGATAATCAGATACGGCATCCTCACTAGGACAAAATGAATCAAATCAACATTAAAAGTTTATCACATTATTTACTGATGTTTTCCAGCCTTTTTTTCTGTTCATTTTCATTATTTTCCACTAAGAGTTCATGAAAAGGTCATTGTAGAATATAGAATATGAAACATTTTATGAAACAGAAATGTGAATTTAATAAATGTATGGTGTTTTTTATTTAAAAAGTATTTTTAATCTGACAAGAGATTCATCAGGAAACATTTATTAAATCATAAGTTTAAATAAGAAGTTTTACAGAACAGCAAATTAAAAAAAAAAAAAATGTCCTCACAGTTTGAAATTAAATATTAAAGTTTTTTAAAATTTTACATTAAAGTCAGAATTACCAAAATTAAAATAATAAAAGATGAGAAAACTTATTCAGAACATTTTTACAGATTTTATTAAAATTCATAATCTTATTGGGTCAGAATCAGGGATAACTTCCAGTTTTGGATGATTTGGGTCGAATGATTTAGAAATAATTTGTTAATTCTGACAGAGATCAGGAAAATTTGATGTGATTTCATTTCACACGCAGAAAAATTCATGTTCTTATTTATCCATCCATTTTCTGAGACCACGGAGGATTTTAGTTTGGAAAAAGAAAAGTTTTCTCTGCTGAGCCGTTTGGTAACGGTTCTGTTCTGTTTGCACCGAGCCGGAACCGGGTCAGAGGTCAGCAGAGCCTCTGACACGACCCGAGTCCAAAGGTCGTTGATTTTACAGTCAGCAGCAGCGCAGCAACACACACCCACACACACAGAGACACACACACAGACACACCCACACAAAGAGACACACACACAGAGACACACACACACACACACACACAGAGACACACACACACAGAGACACACACACACACAGAGAGAGACACACACAGAGACACACACACAGACACACACACAGAGACACACACACACACACAGAGAGACACACACACAAAGAGACACACACACAGACACACACACAGAGACACACACACACACCCCCACACAGAGACACACACACACACAGACACACACTGTTTATTTCTGTCCTGTCAGAAATTCGTCCAGAAACTAAATAAAATCTAAACTTTGTTTGTTTCTAACATTCAGATTAAATTTAGTTTCTTTTTTTAAAGTTTCTGCAGGTTTTCGTTTTTTTAACTGATTAAAATTCAGTTTTATGAAACGGATCAAAATAATTTTAACTTATATTTAAAATACAAATAAAGTTTATGTAGAAAAAAATATTTTTGCAACACAGAAAATCTGTTATTAAATGATTTACACTTTAAAATGTCCCAGGATGATAAAATTTCATAATTTAATTAGAAAATGTGTTATTCTAAACGAATCCCTTCAAATAATAATTTAACTTTATTTATCCTTATTAATCACAAGTTTAATTAGAATATTTAAGTCATTAGCAAAAAACATTAACTTCTTACATCATTAAATACTTAAACATATAAGAAATAAACCTGTAATAAATGTGAATCTCTAAATATTTACTTTTAAAGTGAGATTATCATGTAAATATAAAACATACCAGTAAACGTCGTGTTCAGGGTCAAAGGTCAGCGAAACGTCGTCATAAACCAACAGGCAGAACAAACATGTTTGGGGTCAAAGGTCACCGGACGCCTCCATGTTCAAACGAGACTGTTGAAAACTTTTACACTGTAAAATAATTTCTCCTGTTTATGAATAAAAAATCAGAAACAATAAAAAGATTCAACAAGCAGAAAATTAAAGATTTATTTTAGATTTTATCTCATTTAAGAAACAAATATTAATGAGAAATGAATCGTCGTATTTAATGGGTTCTGCTGGTTCTGCTGGTTCTGCTGGGCTTCACGCTGCGGCTGCAGGATTTGCATGCAGCTCATTTGTTTACCACTGTTTACTGGATTCAAATGGACCTGTCGGCGCCGCCAGCAGAGCGATTCTGGCTGGAATCGGACCCGGCCGCTCAGCTTTCCTCTTCTCAGCTTCAGGATCGTTTCCTGAAGATTCTCGTCTCCGGATCCGACCTGGAATGGTTCCAGGATCCGGTTCTTCACCTGCTCTGATCCCAGTTTGATTCAGAACCACTGGAGGTTCTGGTTCTGGAGGTCCGGTTTGCTGAGTGGGGATGGAGAGCATGGAAGACGAGGGTGTGTTCCTCCACACCTTCAGGACGGTTCCGAGCCCCGGGCCCAACAGAACCGACGGCGTGGGGGCGGAGCCTGCCAGGCCGGCAGAACCGGACCAGGGGAACCGGGCCAGTCCAACGGGCCTGGCCGCCATCGAGTTCCGCGTTCAGCAGCTGCACAGCCGGCGGTTCCTGCTGCTGAAGATGCAGCGCTGCATCAAGAAGGACGAGCAGAACAGAACCGGAACCGCAGAGGAACGTGAGTTACCCAAACAGAACCAGACAGAAATGGATGGTTCTGAAGGTCCAAACAGCTGAAACAGGAGTTCTGATCCGGGTTCTTCAGATGGAAACGAGTTTAGAATTAAAACTGTTTTTAGTTTTTGTTTGTTTTAATCTTTTATTTTATTGTGAAAATGTGAAACAGTTCAGTGTCTGCAGCCTTCCAACGAGCCGGTCTACGTAGACCTACATATAGGTCTGTAGACCTGGTCTACGTAGACCTACATATAGGTCTGTAGACCTGGTCTACGTAGACCTAGATGTAGGTCTGTAGACCTGGTCTACGTAGACCTACATGTAGGTCTGTAGACCTGGTCTACATGGTCTACATAGACCTGGTCGTTAGTCTTTACGTCATCCCGGCCTTGCAGCCCAGGCTGTGTGGAGCCCCCTGCTGGCCTGGAGGTCTAACGCAGCAGCTGGGTTCGCTAATCCCTCTGGCTGGCTCTGCCTCTGCTTACATTGGGCTTGTTGAAGCCAGATGTTGCCTGTGTGACCTTGCTGTGACCTTTCTGCTGCCAGTGATCAGTGAGGATGAAGATGAGGATGACGAGCTGCGGGCCGTGCAGAAGGAGCTGGAGGAGCTGCAGGCCAGGAAGGAGGAGCTGGAGCGAGGAGGCGGAGTCACCTTCACCGTCAGGGCCGACGGAGGCACGTTTCCTCTGCCGCCCCCTGCTGGCAGCACTGCAACTCACACAGCTGACCTCTGACCTCTGACCTCTTCAGATCGCACGGCGCAACGCACGTCCTACAAGGAGACGCCGCACGGAGGAATCTACATGCTGCCGCCGCCGCCGGGCGGGGAGGCAGCCGCCGCAGCAGACGGAGGGACGGACGACGCCCTGCCAGGTGAGGAACACCTGGAATGCTCCATCCAAAGTTTAAATATTACTAAATATAAACGTAACTGTAAACAATCTGAGTATTTTTCTAATATTTTTCTGTCTGATGCTTTTATTTTGGCGGGAAGCGGAGCGGCTGGGAATGACAGCCGGACTCACCAAGTGTCCATCTTGTGGCGAGCTGGTCGTCACGGAAACCCACAGCACTGTCAGCGAAAGCATGTGGCTGCTCTGCTTCCTGTGCTCCATGATGGGGTGAGTTATGATGTTTATTACATTAAATATGGAAGTGATCAGTTATTAATCACTATATTAAATAGTATTGGCAATCTTACGTTAAATATTATTTAGAATAATTATTCTACTGTTAATATCTAATTATATTATTGAGTGATAATTAGTGAATAATAGTATCACTATTAATAATTTCCATATTAAATACTGTTAATACTAAATATTTCTGTGAATAATGATAATATAATATTAACATGTTCTCCGTCCAGCTGTGTGGCTGGTTGTTGTCTCCTCCCGTTCCGCATGAAGCGTCTCAGGAACGTTCATCACCGCTGTCCTCAGTGCCGCCACCAGATCCACACCTACAAGCTGCTCTGACCAGGAACTATCCACACCCAGGAACATGATGCAGCCACTGCCGTACTTTGCACTGGGAAACAAATCCAAACGCAAACTGCTTCCGTTTGGTTTCCCTTTTCAGTAAACGCTCTACTTTGTGTTGGTCGATCTTTGGACAAACGCTGCAGGTTGTGATGTGACTAAACGGGACGAATAGTTTCTGCGAGGCGCTGTGTTGGTCCGGCCGGATTGGACCGGGTCCAGCTGTGAATATTTCCTGACAGTTTGAGTGGAGCCTTTGTTTGGACACCTGGAGGAAACGATCTTATCTCATCATTTCATCTCCCAGGCAAATGCAGCAGTGGGACGTCCACGTTACGCAACATTTACTGCAGTTTCTACTCAGTTTGCTGCTTGTTGGTGCCGAAAGCTTTACTTACTGGTTAACTTTACTTACCAGACAGCCCAGGGCCATGGAAGGGCCTCCACACCACCAGGGGGCGCCAAGAGCAAACAGCTGCATTTACTGGGTATCAGAGCTGCTGGTGGTGATGCAGCTGGATTAATGTCACGTTCTTATGTGGAGAAAAGAAGCTTTTAATTTATATAAAAATTCCCTCAGATCCTGAGCAGCTCTCGCTACGACACACCGAGTGTGTGTGTGTGTGTGTGTTTAATGAGCGCAGCAGAAATTTAAAGCAAGAAGAGAGGAAACAGAAACTTTCTGCTGTCAGAAACATCAGAGTTCAGCTGCATTAATTTGAGTCATTTAGAAAAAAACAGGTTTATTATTCAAGGCCATTTTTTCACCAAGTTATTTGTTCATTTTTAAAGGTCAGTTGCTAAAGATTTGTTTACTATTTGGTGGCAAATTTAGTTTGAAGCTAAATAAATTTAGTTTACCAACAAAATATTTAGCTTCAAACTAAACATTTAATTTGAAACTAATCATTTAGCTAGGAGATAAATACTTAAGTCCAAATTAAATATTTTTTAGCAAGCTAAATATTTAGGTAATTTGCTAATTCACTTACCAATTAAGTACCATTAATAAAACTAACAAAAATAAAAGGTTTTACAAATTCCTTTTTATAATAGTCTATTTGACCTAAAACAAAGTTTGAAACGTTTTAAAGCAAATATAGGCGTTTATTAACACCAATGTTTTATTCAGTCTGTTCATTGGACAGAATTTGTTTTAGCCAATTAGCTCCATCAGAACCTAGGACTGAATAATTAACCATTATTATTTCGTTACAGACTGAATGACTCAAATTATTGGTGTTAATTTTTGACTGTGTAACTTTTCAAACGGCGCCACAAATGGACCAGACGGGAAAAGAACCGAACCTCTGGACCGGACCTGACTGACCGAGTGGAAACTGGGAATCAGGACGTTGCAGTGGTTTCAGGCCCAGCAGCACTCAGGCAGATTGAAATGTTGTGGTCAGACATTAGAAAAGCTGAGAGTCAAATGAAGCTGAAGCTTTTAGTTTCCTCCAAATCACCGAGTCAATCTGAGGATTTACTGGGTTTGTTTCAATTCTCCTTCACAGATATTCAACTGTAGGTTCATTTAAATATAGAGATGAGTAAACATTGCCCGAGTCAGACAGACCAGGGCTGCTGATTATTTATGACATACATTAATTTCATACATACTCCTTCCGTCTTCCCACAGAATGATGCTGCCACCACCATGTCAAACCAACCTGCTTCCATAATTACAGAGCAAGATTTCAGATTTTCTCCAGTTTATTCCAAAAGGAAGTAAGACGATCTCTTAAATTGCAAAAGAAAACATGCTAAATAATTTTACATTTATTTTAAAAGATGATTATATAACTTGTTTCTGTACACAGTGATGTTTGAGTTTCTAATCTTTACTGGTCGGATGACGACATAGTGGTGCCGAGCAGAACCAGTCGGGTCCATTTCTCCCAGTCAAAAACACCAGGATGACTTGGACAAAGGGAAACTGGGTTTATACTGGTCAGACAGGTTAAACTGGGAGCATCATGGATTGAGCTTTTAACTCCATGTTTGTGGAGCTGATTTCTGTTTTCCATGTTGGGAAACTTTCGTTACCAAAACGGCGTTTTACTTTCACCTCAAACCGAAACGGATAAACTTCAACCTGGGATCCGAATCAAACACTTTTATTAACACATAAAAGCATAATATACACATCTCTCTTAAGAGTATTTACAAAATAACCAGCCCATGGATGATACACATGTATAAAAATATGCATTACATCTATAGAAATATGTACACAATGTGCAAAACATATGGCATTCCAACAGGAGGCGTGGCATGGGGCAGTGGAGGTCAAGATGGCCGACATCAGCTGCTCCGCTCAGATATGAAACCGCATTTCTGCCTCAGAAGAAGAAGGCAGGAAGTGACATAGCAGCTGTTATTGCTTTGCGTCGTCCTCGCCTGCTGCGGATCGCCTGGTCCGCAGAAAGTCAACCGGGTGTCCAAACTTATGGCGCGGGGGCCAAAAATGTCTCCAGGTGTTACAAACGTTTTAGTGTTTTTGCAAAAACTGTTTTTATTTTTGCCTAAATCTGAACATGACAGCCGTCATATTTCAAGCAAGTGATAAATTATTGTGGATCTAAAACAAAGTTTTGCAGGTTTGCCAGATTTAAAATAAAAAATAAAAAAATTGTATCCAAATCACGTTTTCCTACATTTTGTCTCTTTATGGCTCTTGCTTTATTTTGAAAAGTCTACAATTTAGTGAAGGTGATTGTACAAATTAAATTTAAAGCAAAAACTTGTGTTGCAGTTTTTCCAATTTAATATCTTATATTGTCTGTGTTTTTGAAACTTGGTTTTAAATCTGTTTAAAATCTGGACTACTGACCTCTGACTAAAGGTTCCAAGGGCCACAAGTGGCCCCCAAGCCGCACTTTGGACACCCTGAAGTAAACAGCAGAAAGATTAACAGGAAGTCCTCAGAGTCACCCAACCAATCAGAGGAGAGAAAGAAGTAAACAGCTGCTCGATGAGTTTGGAATAAAACCACAACAAGGTGATGAAGAGGAGGAAACCGACCAATCAGGTTAGAGCAGACGGTCGCCCTCTAGTGTTCGTCTACAGAACTGCAGGAAAAAACGCAACAATCAGAAAATTTTACCTGCAGTTCAACATTCAGGTCAGGAAATGGAAACATGGAGTGGTCGACCCAACGTGGCAACCCGGTGACCCAACATGGCAACCCGGTGATTCCGTTAGCTGGACCCAAAACATGCAGAGAGAGAAACAGACATGCAGAGGAACATGGCTGCTCCTAACGGTAACATGCTTCCCTCACACCCACCCACACACACACACTCACACAAACACACACCCACACACACACACACTCACACACACACACACACACACTCACACAAACACACACACACACACACCCACCCACCCCCACACAAACACACACACACACTCACACACACCCCCTCACACAAACACACACACACACTCACACACACACACACCCACACACACAAACTCACACACACACACACACACACTCACACACACACACACACACCCACCCACACTCACACAAACACACACACACACTCACACACACACACACTCACACAAACAAAAGTATTCAAACTACTTCAGCTGTCACAGTACAACCACAAACAACAGTAGTTTGTTCACAGGATCATTTGTTTGTTAAAATGATAAAATGAGTTGATATGTTTTCTAATAAGTTCCTTAGCAATAGATTAAAAATGTCAAGTTTTGTTTTTTACTTTGCGGAACATTTTAATTTTCCTAAAGCATAAAAGCATCATGTGTAAAGTTTCCTTCGTTGTTCTTCCATCAAGCATTTGACTAAAGCCGACAGTGAAGACGAATCGCTTCCCTCTGCTGCCTCCCAACCCGCCTTCGCTCTTCTTGCTGCTTTTTGGAGCCGCTCTTTCCACACCCTCAGAATCTACAAATTATAGATCTGATCAACTGGTCTTTCAATGCAATTGATCAGGTTTTGGGTAAAGGACAGCCTGCTTGTCCTGCAGGAACACGGCTGGACGGACTCATGATGTTTGGAGCTCAGACTGACTGACTGATGGAGGTTGGATGCGATTTTGCAGCCCAGTTGGACGGACTCCATCTTGGAGAAGTTGTCAGTTTCGGTCCGGCAGGAACGACCACAATAATCTGGATGATTATGACCGGTGGGACAAATGTAAAATCCACTCAGCCTAAAGCCTTCGGTCTGAACCGGGTCCCTGTGGGAACATGAGGCTCCGTCCTGAACTGGACCTTCTCTCAGTTCATACTGGACACAGATAAACTCTGACCTCATGTCTGAATGGTTTCTGTCTGTTTAGTTCATTACTTTTAGAAACAGTGGAATAATTATTACTTTAGACCAACATTTAGTTTTAACATCGGAGCAAAACTCCTGTTAGTTTACAGAGTTAGAGAATCGACTTAAACATGGAGAACCAACGTTTAGTTTTATCAGAACAAGACTAGTTTAGAAATTATGGACTTCTTATTCTTATTGAACCCGGGGGGGAAAATGTAGTTTATTACTTTTACCTTTCTGTCTTTTGGTTTGTTGTTTTATTTTATATTTCCTCTAATTCATATAAAACACTTTGAACTGCTTGTTGCTGTATGAATAAAATGAAGATTCTGTTCCTGTTTTTTTCCTGTTGGATCAGGATAAAAAAATGTTTTTTCTTCACATTTAAGAACAAAAAAAAAATCATTTTGCTTTAGATTGTAAATATTTACACAAATGCTTGATAGAAGAACAATTGATCAGAATGTCATTTATTTTTTTGTTTCCCTTCATTATGATTTATTGTCACTTTTTCCCTCATAATTTTGTTTTTTTTCCACAATAAAAATGTTGAAAAACTTTAGATTTATTTTGTACTTGCTCTTGACTTTTTAAAGTTGACAGAATCTGCTGTAATAATCTGAGACGTTCTGTCAGTTCAGACACGGTGGTGGCAGCATCATGCCTCTGAGGTCTGAACCTGCTCAGATCTGACCTGGAGAAACTTTGATCCAGAGAAACCGACTGCAGCTGCAGAGGGCGTGAATACTTTGGCAGGAAATCACCTGACAGGCCACCGTAGTTTTGACTTTCTATTGGTCGTCTCGCAGTGAAAAAAACCGGGTCACCAGAACCTGCAGCAGCAGAACCACCTCAGGCTCGGGCCGTTTTCGGGTCGGCGTCTTTAGAACTACATTCAGTTGGTGAGAGGACCGCCGTGTCTCCATGGCAACCAGGCAGATACTCGGCGTTCACATTGGTTTGTTCTGAGGGGAAGCGGCGCCTCTTTAGTGCATAGTTCTGATCCAGACGGACGAGACGAGACGGGCGGTTCTGATGGGACCAAACTGAACCGGACCGGGTCGGAGAACCCAGAAGAACCCCGTGACTCTGTCCGGGTCCAAACCTTATTTACAGGAACCTTCCTCCTCGCCTTCATTCGGTTCCAGTAGAATCCTGACTTCAGGAAGTAGAAGCCCGTTTGGGTCGGCGGTTCTGGTCGGGTCAGTCGAAGTGCAGCTGCATGTCGTGCGGCTCCAGGAACTCGGCGGGGAACCCGGCGGGCCCCGGGGGGGCGGGGCCGTCCAGCCACTCCATGCTGTCCAGGTTCGTGTCGAACAGCGCCAGGCCCAGCGCCGACCCGGCCGGGTCGCAGAAGGACAGGTCCGTGGTATCCATGGGAACGAACGGGTCGGCCAGCTGGCTCCGCAGCTCCTCCATCAAGCCCCGGGTCCGCGGGTCCGACGCCGGCGCCGTCTCCGCCAGCGTCCGCTCCAAGAAGGCCTCCAGCTGGCCGTCCAGACCCGGCGGGTCCAGAACCGGCGGGCCCAGCTGGACCTGAGGCGGCGAGCGGGACAGCGCCGAGCCGACAGGAAGCGTAGTGATGCTCGCCGTCACCGGGTGAGTCCTAGACAGAGCGCCAGCGGCGTCCTGAGGCAGGAAGGGAGGGATTTCTGAGAGGAGAAGAAGAAGAAGAAACGTCAAGATGGAGACAATCAGATTATGACAATAATCATCAGATTATTAAAATCTTGTCTCCTCTCATAAAAGTTTATTTTTGATGAGTTTTATGTCTCGTAAACTGAAAGTTTGTCATTTTAATAAATTTTATCTCATAGTCCAAAAGTTTCCTGTTTTATTAATTTTTATATTTCACTATAATGTAAAATTTTCTCATTACAAACAAATAATTTACCTGAATTTATGTCCAACTTCAGCTTCTGAACTCTTTCATACCATCCAGTTTAAAGTTATGATTTTAACTCATAAAATGTTTGAAATCTGCTCTTTATATTAATTTAGTTTGACATTTAAATTTGGGCTCACCTCCACTCTCCACCAGGATGTCGAACAAATCATCCATGTGCTGGCTGGTTGCCGTGGGAACCTGAAAAAATAAAAACATTTATGCGTCCTGGAATAAACTGATGTTTGCTCCAGAACCGGAACCAAGGAAGCGGACCCAGAGAGGTCAGAACCGTTCTTCAGTCGCACCAAGTCTTTGTTTCTGTGCAGTCAAAATTTTAGCCTGGCACAATGAAAAACATGAATATTAATTAAAATAAATAAATGTCCCAATATGTTTATTCTCTGTTTGCCTTTCTCCCACCTGAACCTGGTGATCCAGGGGCCGTGGGCCCCTGCCGGCCCCCTCTTAGGGTCGCCCCTGGATAAAATGTAGCAAAGCCTAAAATCTAGAGAGTCCAGATGAGCCGTTGTCATGGTGACCAGCGGCCACTCAACTTTATGCTCAGCTATCCAGAACCGGATCAGGTTCCGGAGGGACCGGATAATCACCAGCCGGGTCTCTGGGTCCGTTATAAAACTCCAGTTTCAGATAACCGTCATCCTTCCAAAGCGGGTCGGGTCAGCTTCAGAACCGGGTCGGACCTCACCTGGCCGGACGCCTGCAGGCTGCGGTTCTGCTTCACGGCGTCTTCGTAGCGGGGGGGCTCCCTGATCGGCTGCAGGACGAAGGTCTGCTGCGGGGGGAGAGGCAGAGGAAGGCCGAGCCGGGTCAGAACCAGAACCAGCAGCGGCTCAGACCCAGCAGCGGGTCGGTACCTTGCTCAGTGGGCCGTTGGACGCCTGGTGGTTGGGGGACGTGTGGGGAGACGCTCTGCTCTCTGGAGAACGCTGCAGGAAGCGCTGAGGGTTGGGCTCGGTCCGGTTCTGGTTCCCCAGAGCGGCCGGGCCGCTGCACAGCGTCAGAGTCTGGAGGAGAAGGTTCCATCAGAGACTGGTTCTAGTTCCATGATGGTTCAACTGGGCCGGAGCGGCTCAGACTGACCTGCAGCAGCGGCGGCTGCTGATTGGCTGAGACCTCCATGTTGGCGCTCTGCAACTGAGGAAGAGGATTCTGGACCAGACCCGGACCGGAGGACGGTGCCGGGAGGACCGGCTGACAAACACAGGAGGTAACATTACACAGAACCAGAACCAGAACCTCTCAACATCTAGTTACTTTACATCAGGTCTGGACAGTAAATCAGTAAATATATTTATTACAATAAACAAGTGATCAATATCAATAGATAATACTACTGATAGAACGTTCAATAATTTCACTGATCCAGAACCGCACAGCATTCTGGGAGATGTATGCAGAGAAAAGCCTTTAGCTTAGCTAGCAGTCTCAGTGCTAGCTAAGCTAGCTCCAACTAACTAACTAACTCACTCGCTCTCTGGTTGCCTAGCAACACCCTGCTGGGTAACTGGCGCAGCCGTTTCAGGTTTGCCTCATAAATGCTTCAAAATAAAGGAGAGAGAAAACTAAATGTCAGGCAATCAGTTTGGCTGAATTTCAAATATTTAAAGGGAATCACGATTATTTATTAAAATATCCTTATTGGAAAATATTTATTTTAGATGTAAAGACAATACTGTAATAACACTGTAGGTTATTTAGTTTCTATAAATTTTATCAAAATATTGTCACAGGAATGTCGCCATGTTGTTCACGCCGCAATGCATTCTGGGTAAATGACCTGTAATGGTCCAACTGCCTGGCTCCTCCAGCCAAAACAGCGATGAGTTATTAAGCTTTTTAATTTGAACCGGATCATTGAAACCGATCAGAACGTAGAAATAACAAGAGGTGATGATGAGGAGCAAACAGAGGAAGAGGAAGAGTTGGCCCGAGGAGCTGCTGCTAGCTGAGAGAAGCTGACACCAAGTCAAAAAATCCAGCAAATAGTTTGAGTGGTTGGTGCTCCGTTAGTGCAGCTCTGGTTTCTGAGATATTAAAAATGATTTTGTAGGTCATCCAGAGTTCACCATCCCCCATCTGGCTCCAAAACAAACCAAAGTGTGTTACTTCGTTAGTGCAGGTTTGTGCCGTTAAAACTACCGCAGCAAAGTTGTTTTCAGGTTGGATGTTGGATATTCCAATATCCGCGGAGCGAGTGGCGCCTAGCTCCAGGTCGATCCGATTTATGAAGGCTAACTTCGGCCAGCCGTTCTCTCCGCTCCCTCCTCAACGCTCGGAGCTTCACTTAGGGACCGTCAACAAATAAATATTTATTTTAATACAAGTTGTGTTCATCTCTTTTCTACCCTCAAAACAACTGAAAACATGGTTTGCCTTTTGTGTTCATCCTCTTTTACTCTGACACCCTGAAATAAAAAGTCTTGTTAGCTAACTCACCAACTATGTTGAGGCTGTTTTTACAAAATGTTTGTTAATTTTCTTGCTCCAACATGTGAGGATGGATGGACGAGTCTAATGTTGTTGATATCTTTTATTCAAGACATGAATTTATATATGAAGTCCTGGTTTTGCTAACCGTTGTTTTGCTAGCTGTAGCATTGTGTTTTCTGCTAACGTTAGCGCTTTGTGCTAGCTGTTTAGTTCCTTGCTGACATAAAGATGCTGCTTGTTTTGAATAACTTTATTACATAGAACGTTGAACACATAACTACAAAAATGCGGATAAGTCAGAGTTTGAAGTGTCTCATTTGCATTTAAAGAGACAGCAAAACTAGTGGCTCTCAGGTCAGGGGTCAAAGTGGAGCCTGTGGAGCCAAAATAACCCGAAATTCAAACTGAAGCATCACAGTTCAGCTTTAACTGGACCACCATTGATGATTTAAATGTGAAACAGAAGAATTTAAAAACAGGATGTGTGTCCGTTAAGCGGCTTCAAGGCCACAAACACGCTACAGCGTTCCTACCTGCAGACTGATGGCGCTGTTCGGTAGCTGGATGGCGGCGGCGCTGTTCGGTAGCGAGACTGGGACGAAGATCTGGGTGGTGGTCTGGCCTGTTGTGGTCAGCAGCGTTTGCGGCTGACCCAGGACCCCAGCAGGGTGGCTGATGAAGAACTGCTGCAGGCCGGGGGCCGCGGGCTGGCCCTGGGGCGTCGGCGGGGGGCCGGCCCGGTTCTGGATCTGAGCAATGATCTGGGTTTGGGTCTGGAGCTGCAGTGGCTTCCCGGCCGACACCGTCACGTCCTCCAGCTTCACCACCTGGGGGCTCAGGACGGCGGCGCCGGAGGAGCAGCTGGACAGAACCGGGCCCTCCATCTTAATGGTGCTGGAGCTCAGAACCGGGTCGGTCTGGCCCCTCTTCTCCACCTCCAGCTGCATCTTGAGCTCCTCCACCAGTCGCTGTTCCCGCTCCAGCTTCCTCATCAGATCCTCGATCTGCCGTTGCTTCTCATGCAGCCGCCGGTCCCGCTCCTCCGGCCGGGGCGAACCGGAACCAGAACCCGGCTGGGCTTCGGCCTCAGACATGCTGACGTCCAGCTGCAGAGCGACCGGGTCCGAGGGGATGGGTGAGTTAGGCGGGGTGGAGCACATCCTCTCCGGCGCCACCTGCTGGACTGGAAGAACGACAGCAGGCGCGGAGGAGGAGGAGACGTCCATGGGCACGGAGGAGGCGGAGGTGGATGTGGGAACGCCGGGCGGAGCCGGCAGGGAGGAGTTTTCCTGGAACAGCTTCAGTCTCTCTATCAGGTCCGTTTTGGTTCCGGAAACCGGCAGACCGCGCAGCTTCAGCTCCAGCTTCAGCTCCGCCACCTGGAAACCAGGAGGCAGAAACATTCACAGCTGCAGCAGCTCAAAGCAGAGATCAGGTCAACACGTTGACTGGATCACTGGTTAGTCCAGAGATAAAATATGACATCGTTGTTTTGAGTCCATTTTCTTGTTTATAATTCAAATCCGCCTAAAACTGATGGAACTTTGTAAAGAACACATAAAAATAAAACAACCAAACTTACAGAGAAAACAGAAATAAAAAAACAAAACTGAAAACAGAAATAAAGTGGATTATGATGCTTATTAATCATCAAAAAGGAAATTTTGGAGCTCATTTTAATTTATCATGGGATTAATTGAGTCATTGTTTATTGCAACAAATTAAGTGGAAAATAATTCACAGAATAAAATCTGAGAGGTTTACTTGTGAGCTTTTCCTCTTTGAACGTTCTTCACTGTAAAACAACTTAAACTCAGTTTTCAACTTATGGACTATGAATAAGATTTTTAATGTGCCATCTTAGATTTGTTAATTACACTGTTCACACACCTTTAAGGATTTTATTGCATTTTTATTCCTGACAGGAACCTTTGCTTCATACGTTTCTGGTACACCCTTAAATCCGACGCACAGCTACATCTGCTAACAACAGCGATGGAAGCTGCTTCTCTGGGCCATCTGGGGTTAATTTCTGACCTAAATGATCTGATTGGACAATGGATAGGAGTTTTGTAGTGTTCATGTTGTGCTAACAGCAGTTAGCCTAGCACTGAAGCTTTGCTAGCCTAAAATAGCATCTGGATGCTAACATGTAGCAGCTAATGGTAATGTTAGCATCCACAGTCCAGAAATATCTCTGATGTTCAGATCTGATACTTATTCAATAATTTAGCAGAAAAAATGGGTTTGAATTGAAAATGTTGCTGATTTTGTTTCTAGTTTTCGACTAAAATACAATTAATTACAGACCTAAAATGAACTGGATTAAAGGTGTTAACTGATTTCTAACAGTATTTTAATCTAAACCATCGCACAATATCTCTGGTTGAATGTTCGTTCGTTCAACATTTGCTTCACAATTCAGCTCCACTTTGTTTAAATAAATCATTTTGTGTGTCTAATGTGAGTAAATCTGGTAAAAACTAGAATATTTCTGCAGGTGTGTAGATACCTTCATCTCATCCAGGTTGGCTGGCAGGACTCCTGGCTTGCGATTGGCCAGCAGGTTGCTGGATCGCGGCGGAGCGGGCGGCGCCGGGGGTTGCAGGGGGCCGGTGGGCAGAGACACTACGATGGAGGAGGGGAGGGCGCCGACGCCGCTGCTCTGACTCTCCGCCACCGGCCTGCAGCAGGACAGCAAGAGGAGATTATTTATTATTTATGATCCATATCACTGGATCAGAAAATCTGAAAATGGAGGCCATGTCAACATTACGACAACTAGCTCTGCTCCAAGGGTTTCACATTTCAGTAGAATGGAAAAAGGTTTACCGTAATTTCCGGACTATAAGCCGCGACTTTTGTCACACGCTGTCAACCCTGCGGCTTATACAACGATGCGGCTTATTTGTGTATTTTTTTTTCTAACGGCCGCCAGGGGGCGCTCGAGCAGAAAAGGTAAGAGTGAGACAGGGGGAATATATGTGTCGAGGAAGAC
>CAEFZY010036770.1:0-19322 GCA_903066815.1 Brachyrhaphis roseni
CAGGGAGGCCTGGGGAAACCAACTGGGGATAACAATCCCTGAACCTTTGTGGAACACGTACCTTTCTAAAATCCGCTTTTGTTCAATAAATAGCAGGCATCAGTTAATTCAGTTTAAAATCACACATCGGTTACACTATTCAAAGGTCAGATTGCACAAGATTTACCCCTCTGTCTCCCCAATGTGTGACAGGTGTAATGTGTCTGAAGGCACACTGTCTCATGCTTTTTGGTCTTGCCCTTCACTAACTGGTCTATGGTCTAAAATTTTTGATTGGTACTCCAAGGCATACAAGACTCCCTTACAACCTGAACCAGGACTTATAATCTTTGGATGCCCTCAGGTGCAGGGGACTATACCCGCTGCAATGCGACAGCCACTGGAACTGGAATTGATCATTGCCAAGAGACTAATCTTGAGAGACTGGAGGTCCTTTGTTCCTCCTTCCTTCCACCTTTGGGTGACGGACATGATGTCCATAATACAGATGGAAAGACTTCGTAAAGGCTCCAAAGACACTTTTTCATGTTACTGGAATCCCTTTCTGGAACACTTTTCAAGGGCCAAACTAAGCTGAACAAACTTTTCCATGGACTCTCCCCTCAGTCGCCCCCTAGTGTTTGTATGTATTCTCTTGTATGTGATTATGTATACATTTGCTGTAATGTTTTATGTTTTGACCTGTGCATCTGGGCTCTGTTTGTTCATCTGTATGTTCTAAACTTTGGAAATGTAAAATAAAATATTTATCTACGTATATATATAAAAAAAAACAATAAACATCCCTTGTCTTTCTCATTTCTTCTTTCAGGTTACCGACCTTACTGACAAAGGAAGGGCTGTCATTGTCTTCCGAGTGGTCTTCATCCTCTTCTGGTCCAGTTGCGCTTTCTGTGGGACAGGACACAAGGCAGGGTTTATAGTAATTAGCTGTTGGTACCGGACGGCTGTTTGGCTATCTTGAATATCTATAGAAGTGTTGTACCATCAGCCTCCTCTTCCTTTTTGGCCTCTCTCGCAAGTCTCTGACGTAGGAGCTCTTGCTGCTGGGCCAGGTACTGTTTAATGAAACTGTTCTGACACATCTCTTCTCCTATCTACAACACAGAACAACAGGTCAAATGGCAAGATCTGGACATGAAATGTTGTCAAACTAAAACCGCTCGAAAATAATCTCCGACCTGAGAGTTAGGCTGCAGCCCACTGTGAGAAGACGATGACCTCTGGAGGTTTTCCAGCATCAGAGCCTACAGGGAGGAAATGAATCGATATTTAAGAGGTTAAATGAAGCAAACGATGATGTGTATCATCATCGTTTGCTATTAATCTTAATTAATCTTAATTTTGCCCTAATGCAACTTTAGCATTAGTAATCATTACCTTTAAGGAAAACACCCAATCTTACTATTAAAAATGTTCTTAACTTCAAAGGAAATATTGAATTTTTAAAGGAAGTGCAGTAATCCATTTGAAAAACACTTTTATTACTAAATAAAAGCTAAATATTGCTGTTAAGAGTCCAACTTCATGTTAACACTAACTCAAACAGCCTACACTCCGCCCTGAATGATGCATGCAGCCAAAACAAACATGTTACATAGACTCAGGACTTCTCTAAGTGTTCATTGTAAGCCTACCGTGCAGCACTTTTTAACAGTTTATAGATATTCACACCACAAACAATATTTACATGTCTAATGAGTCTAATGATGTTACTGCATATCAAGACTTAGACAAGCACAATTATAAATGCTTGTGCCACATATTATTCAGGAAATGGCATATTCCAACTAATCCAATTCATATTCAGAGATATGCAGGTTTCAGAAAATTCTATTTCAGATTGATATTTAAATTTGAATCAATTTAAATATCAAGATCTCCATAAACTACAGAAATGAAATAAAAATGTCAACTTTTTTGCACGTTGCGCAAAATAAAGTAGGAAAAAACCAAATGGGAAGACATAGGTATGACATGAAAAAGCAGCGCTCGCTACACTTGTGTCCAAAGTTGTAAAAAATCAGCAGTTAGTATCAAACACCTCAAAACGCCAAAATACTCAAACTTATTTATGAGTTTGAAAGTTATTTACTTATATAATGTCTAGTTCATGGATGCAATAAGCCTTTGTTACATTTCCTAAGGATATTTCACTCTTAACACAATTTTCAACAAAAAGCTCTTGTGCAATTATTTAGCCAAGATACCAGTTTATTTTGGGAAAAGCAAT
This sequence comes from Brachyrhaphis roseni, assembly GCA_903066815.1. Lineage (NCBI taxonomy): Eukaryota > Metazoa > Chordata > Actinopteri > Cyprinodontiformes > Poeciliidae > Brachyrhaphis > Brachyrhaphis roseni. The sequence goes on from CAEFZY010036770.1 coordinate 2,234, forward strand.
TTATTCAAATTTATCCAGCTACACACAAACTTTCTGTAGGAAGACCTGAATTCACAGTGCACTGAGAGAGATTTGGACTGCTTATTCCATACATAGTCAGTTTCCAGGCCAAAAAAGTTTTGCGTCACTCTTTTATTGATGATAATAATAATAACGATAAGAGTCAATAATTTTCATGTTTCAACATTTTATTTAAAAGTGTTGAATTGCACAAATTCCTACAAATGTCTATGGATTTATTTTTTGTTTTGCTACATTTACCTTTCAAAGACAGTTTTAAATGTACCAGACATGTTTTACGTCTTATAAAATAACAATTAAGAGATTTTAAGAGATTGTGCTTCCTAGGTATAGAGTTTCATATATTTCTGCATGGCATATGCTATTCGTGCTGAGGTGGAACAAATACTACAAAGTTGGTACAAAGCCACCCATAAATGGGTTTTGTAAATAAATACTAAGACTTAAAAAAAAAAACATTTCATGAATAAGTCAAACGTGCATAAATTTGGTTACTTTTTGTCGAGGATGCATCTTTCAAAAGATAGGACCATGTGAACTTAATCTTTAGCATTTATTCAAACTACGTTTCCGGTTGCTAATTGGCTAAAAGTCCGGTTCAACAACATAGTCCTGTTGTGCATAGGATACATTCCTGGAAAGAAAAAGTGCATACCGTAGTAATTGTTGACGTATGTATACTGTTTACATCGCAACGCGCGCTCCCGTAAGCCCCCCCACACACAGCTATGCAATGCGCGCGGACGGGGGCTGTCATGTACTGTACACTCTGTGCGGCTGTTGGCTACTCTCAGCTTAGGCCTCGACTTGACAGGTGCACAGTTCAACAATGTGCAACACGGTGCTCAGCGAACTGTTGGAAATCCAGTCCGAAGCTGTTCGGTAGGTTTTTAAGTCCTACAGCCACTTAGGGCCATTACAACATACTGTTGTTGACGTGTAATATCGTGTGCGTGGGGATTTAGGCATTCCCGCTTCTACACACTGTTACGGCCTCTAACGTTTACCCCCCTGATGCCGTTGCTCGCCTTCTTACCGAACTTAGCCGGACTCGACATAGACACCCAAAGCACGGGCAAAAACTTACCCCTTTAAGTCTCTTTATGAGAGTGTTTTTCTGCCCGCTTTTCGGGAGGTTCCTTTGCTCCAGAGCAGCTTTCAAATCAGCAACTCTGAGCGACTGAAGAGGTTTTCCATCAAGCGTAATATCTTCGTCCGCCATTTTGCTCCCTCCGCTCGTCTGAACTCCGACGAACGTCGCTACGGCTGCTGCTCGGCGTCACACTTCGGCAGCTTCCGGAGTCGCTCGGCTTGTCCTGAACGTTAAAAGAATGAAGTGGCAGGGCTCAGCAGTCCCGAGCCGTGGGATTTGTCGAGGTTTATTCAGAAAAGGTGGCTTTATTAGGATTTATACTGCTTTACGGAAATAACCAATAAATAACACCCTTATCAACAGTACTTGAATAAAAAGTGAAATACACATATGAATATAAATTCTTCTCAGAAAACACATTTGTTTTTGTTTCAAAACTCTTTCTGTATTTTGAACAGAAATACAAAAGACATAAAGCAGATGTAGTGTTCGAAAAAGACGGTTTCTTATCAGTGAAAAAACCTGTAGAAAAGAAAAATTGCCATACCTGTATTATGTAAAATATTGGACAAAAAAAAGGACATTGTAACATTGCAATCCACTGCTCAAGTATTCCAAATGAAGGATTTGCATATATAAAAATGAAGCAACTCAAAATCATACAAACAAGAATATACAGAACAAAAAGGGCTAACAATATGGTTATAACTATCGATCAAAATGCTCAAACATAAAACTAGGGAAGGAGATAGTTTTTATGCAATACTTCAGGATAGCCACAAAGTGGCGCGGGTGAACAAGACAATAAAATCACAGCCCTTAAGAAAAACAAAACCTATGAAAACCCTGGTGATTCGTATCAGATATTGCAGAATAAAGTCAAGTTGTATAAATGACTATTTAAAATAATCTTGAAAAAAAAGTTAAGCCCTTTTGTGCCGACTTCATTTAGTTGCATAAATTAGTAGCTAGCATGTATGAGATGTTCCATAAAGTAACCCATTACTCTGAATGACGATTAGTGTAAGCATACAGATAGTAGTGTTCAAAAACATGTCTTTTTTATTTGTCTTTTTAGGTCTTATGACTAAGTGTGATTTATCAGTTTTCATTGAGTCAGGTCAACATCACATTGGCCATTGCAACAGTTATTTTTAGATGTAAAAATTTCACACATCCTGAAGTGAAATAAGGTCTCAGCCTGGCTGCTTAAATCTACTGAAGTAGGTATGAATACGTATCACTGGTAGGCATCTTAGAAGAAAGAAGATTAAAGACAAAGCTGAAGCCATGCAAAGGTGCACATCCAAACGAGACATGTTGTAACACGTAAACTCGGTCAACAGGCTCTTTTTACTTCCACATCACTGTGGGAAAGAACAGGATTAGGTAATTTCTCACCATCATTAGTCATTCTCTGGCATTCAGTGACTTCTCAGATACTGTGATAACCTGCATAATGGTGAACCGAAGAATGTGCCGAGTGACGCGTCTTGTAAATGTGGGAATTGTGAGCTCTGCCTTTGCTCTCTAATGGAAACGGACCTACTACTGCTCCACATGTCAAGACATGGGTAAACTTTCCTTTCAGTGCTTGCTTTGAAATATAAAAGTCAACATGCTTTCAGAGCGGTGACAAAAAAAAAGGCCCATAGGGTATCATTGTACAAAGGAAGGCCAGAACCTGAATAAAAGACCTTCTTTTTGGACTATTTTCGGAGCAGGGGCTTGCTAAATAAATAGAGGAAGGAAGAAAAACAGCTATCGTGTGTGAGGAAAAGGAAATGTGGCAAGCGCATTAAAGCAAAGCTCCCAAAATAACAGGTCCACAAGGGCTGCTTCAACCTCTGAGGGATTTCAATATTCAATAAGTTAACACTTAAAAGAAAACAAGAGTGTCTGCCATCAAAGCAAAAATGTCAGTATACAAACAGAGACAAAAAAAACACACACACTCTTTGTAGAAAGACTCAATGCAATAAAAAACCCCAGCTGAGCAACAGCTGCAGTGTGGATAAACAAGTGGTTCAGGGTATGGCTTCCCTCACAGACAAAGGTAAGGAAATATAATAGTGTAAAGACAAATAAGGCATTTCGACACTAAAATATAGGTGTAGCGTTTGTACAAGCGAAATGAAATATCACGACGATATTTCAGCCAGACGCTGCAGCAGAGTGGAGAAGCCGGCGGCTTGCTGGTAGAGCTCGGTGACGCGGTCCATCATCTCCTGGGTGGCGGTCGCCGACGGGTAGTTTTGTGCTGCGCCCTTTGTTGCCACGACGACCGCCTTCAACACCTGGCAGAGCCTCCCTCCGGAAGTGGTGATCTGAAACGAAGGAAGGACCGCGACGTTTGCTCTGATTCAGTTCAAGCGTTCACAACAGGAAGATTCGGAGAGCAGGAGCCTACCTTGGCCCGTAGGTCGGCGGAGGTCAGGAGGCGGGACAGAGTGTCCCCGATGAACACCAGCTTGTGCGCGGTCACAATGAGACTCTTCCCCCTGGCGACGAAGATGCGCGGCGGCTGGTTGCCGTGCACGCTGCTGTCGAGCACGTCAATGGCGTCGGCGAGGCAGGAGAGGTGGGCGAAGCTCTGAGAGGAGTAGAAGGAGAGAAGCTCCGAGTCCTCCAGGGAGAGGGCCACCGGCAGAGGAGGCGAGGGAGTCAACTGTACAGGGAGACGCAACGGTGAAGGGTGGAAACGAGAGACATGGAGGAGAAGACTTCAACTCACTATGCCTTGAGAGAGTATTTATACTCTTTCAAGTTTTTCTCATTACTTGAATGCATTTTAAGGCTTGTTTTCATATATTTAGGAAGTAGAACAAACATTGTACATAGGGTTTTCAAAGTTTCACAAATAAGCTGAAAAGTGATCAGCTCCTTTTACTCATATACTGTACGTGCAACCAATCACCTTCATTAGTGACCTTATAGTGACTAGAGTCCTAATATGTGTGAATGTGTTTTAAGTTTTGTGAAGAACACCGGACGGGTCAAGGAGCAGTTTGTGGATCGGCTTAAAGCAGGTTTAGGTTCTAAAACAATATCCCGAGCATCTAACAGAGCTCAGTTCGGTCCAGCATCTGAAAATGAAGAGAGTATGACACAACTGCTAACCTACCAAAACCTAAACGTCCATTGAAACCAACAGGCCGGGTAAGGAGAGTACTGATCAGTAGGCGTGTACCAATAATTTGGGCCCAATTTTGTTAATTTTGGGAGATACTTTGATGATTTATATTTAACGACTTTTCAGACAAAAAGAAAAATGGTGGATCAGGCTTTTTAAAGATATTGGTGCATCATTATTAACCAGCGCATTCGAGCAGGACAACAACCCCAGACATACAGAAACACCTTTAAGAAAAAAGTTTATATCAAAGCGCATTTATGTGCTGGTATGGGCAAAATACCAGACATAAACACAATTGAGAAAATGGGGCAGGACTTGAAAATCAATGTCTCTGGCACTCTCTGAGGTTGAGCTATTTTATAAATTAGTACAGGCAAAGACTTAAGTCTCTAGACTGCAAACAAACAACAGTGGCACTCCATAAAACTTGCAATTAAAACAAAATGCCACACTTATAAGATTTTAATCAGTGAAAATTTTACAATCAGGTATTATATTCCTTCCACGTCACACGTATGCGCTATCCTGTTTTGTTCTATTACATAGAATTGTATTCAAATAAATTAAAGTTTATGGTTTTTACTTGGCAAAATGTGGATAAATTAAGGGAGCAACAATGTCTTGCAAGGGCATTCCAGATTTCAATAAATTTTTGGAACACATCATTTGGGGAAAGAGCACTGAAGAAATAGAAACAACCCAAATGAGAGACCAGACTGAGCCACAAAAAAGGCTATTGTCTTCTTACTTTTAGTCTTCAAAATACACCGTATCTTTTCTTGCTCATGTAGTCAGCCAAGGTGTGAAAAAAGAGAAATTATTATAACATCTAAAAGAACCACAGCAGAGGACACAATAATAACGAAAAGGCAGCACAGATTCAGATTCGAGTGTGGGAACAGCAGCCTAGAAAATGATTCATGCCTAAACAAGGTTATATGACACAGTCCCAATTTTTTTTTCAAAATTGCAGCACATTATTTAAGACATACACAGTTATTGGGACATGCCTCAAAGTGCAGGAAAAAAAACCCAAAAAAACAGCGAGGTATAATTTGCCTACACTAAAATCCATTGCAACAGGACTCCCTGTGACTGCCATAGGCTAATAAATTCAACCAGATGCAATCGCAAACGCAACTCCACAGTTTGTGAAACACACAACTCCGCGCAGTATATCAAAAACAAGAGACGCTGCTGAAGGAAGGACTGTGCTTTCTGTCACTTATTGTCCTGCGGGCTCCTTACTATGTGAGGCCAGATTGTTGAGACTCACAAGCAAACTCTTGTTTTTCGTCTGAGCCGGGATGACAAGGGAACCCTGCAAGGAGCAGGAAAAATGCAGACTGCTGCACAGAAGACGTGACTTCAGTTTGGTGCAGCAAAACAAGACCTCAGAGTCTGACGCTGGACGCTCAGAGTAACTAATTACGGTTTCTAATGTCTATGTGTATACTTTCGACAGGAATCGACAGGGCTGCGAAGGCCAACGCAAAGCAAAGCGAGTCTTCGCGCGCTGCTTTGGGAAGCAAACAGCTACAGCTAGCTGGATTAATGAGTCACAGTGCTTACTAGTAAACAGAGCGCACTGTCAACTCAGAGTGAATAAGTGACCTATCCGAGTGGAGCTGCTGTTTGTGCATAAATCATCTGTGACAGCAGGCAGAGTGACACAACAGGAGCGTGGTACTGTCATTGGAAAAAAGACAGAAAGTGCACTGCAGCTTTAAGAGTTTTACATATCAAGACATAAAAAAAAAATTAAAAAAGATTTGGTCTTTCAGGTTTTCAAATGAATAAAATCTACTCTCAACTGCACAAAGACACAATGAATACACTTTCGAAATGCAAGGGAAAAATAAAGACAGAGTAGAAGAAAACACAAGGAAAAGAAAAGTGCACCTCTGCTGCTTCCATAAATTTTTTTAAAAAAGGGAAAGTTGTCTCCAGGTGTTGCTGATCAGCTGCAAGTGCCTCTATAAAAACAGAAGCATTGGCAGTTTGTCAACACAGCCCGAAGGTGGAAAGTTGTCAACAATGACTTCACCAAAGCACCTGTCACTGGCCATCAATCTACGAAGAGCCACAACATTTAAAGTCCTTTGCTCCACAGTGAGAAAAATTTTTCTCATGTGGGGAAACACTTGAGATCAATCTTCCACAGACTGCATTTCCCAGGAAATTCACCCCAAGCTCTGACTGTGCTAAGCTCTCTGGATCCGCAGGCTGGAGTTGGCACGTCGACGTCTGACATTAAAAAAAAAAGATTTGCTGAAAGCAGAAAGTGTATTCTTTCTTAAGAATATGACAGAATGACTCCAACATTCCTTCTGTAACAATGTGTTTCTGACAGAAATGACCAAAGACGAGATCTCTGGGCATAATGCACCATGCTATCCAAACTAAACACGCATAAGAGCGCAACAATCCATACCCACCGTCGAGCACACTAGTGGACGGGTTATGATTTGAGCTTGTACCTTCTGGTCATTGAGTCATCTATGAACTCTGCTCCAAAGTATTACGGTCAAACATGAGGCCAGCAAAGAGAGTTTGTCCAAAATGGGTCATCCAACAGGGGACTGACACTAAACATAACTGCAAATATACAACAGAGGGGCTAAAAAAACCGACATAATTAAGGTTTTCTAGTAAAAGAGTCAAAGTCTAGATCTAAACGTGACTAATATCCAGCGGTGAGACCTCGAGAGTTTGCAGTTAACAACTAATTTGCGATATTGCTCTAGTTGCCATGACTTAGTGAGGACTAAGATTTTTTTCAATTAGTAAAACCACAATAGAACCAGGGTGTGCTTCCTTGTTCCACAGGACTGCATGTGGAGGAGAGTTACTCACCCTTTGCTCTCCGGTGAAAGTTTGCCCGTTCTCAGAGAGGACATCCGGAGGAAGATCTGGTTTACCCTAGCATGGGGAACAGAGAACCGTCAGGGGTGACTATGAATACTTCTTCGCTCATAAACAGTGACCGTTAGACTGACCTGCAGCTTGACATATCCAACACTGTCTCCTGAAGGTACTGGGGCTGGGATTGGGGTCAAGCCAATCCCTGCGTACTCGTTGCTGGGGTCCTCTTCTCCATTAACGGGGCCCATCATTAGGGTGACGCAGGCCGGAGATGGAGGCAAAGGAAACATAGGCTGAGGGGTCGGAGGCAGGGGTCGTTCTTGGATCCAGCTCCCTTTACGAGAACCCATTCCACCGCCGCATGACTTCCCATCAGGCACCGGGAGTGCTGGCAAGGGCCTGCGAGAGAGAGATTCCTGGGAAGACAGACGTGGTCGCCCTTGAGCCTGCAGGAGGAGGGCGGACTCCTCTAGAGAGCGCTGGACCAGCGATAAGAGCCCCTCGTTTGGAGGAGCGTTCCCGATGGCAGACAACGCCGGAAGCACGTCCGAAAGCCGAACCCAGGCTTGCTGGAGAGGCGGAGGAGGGTCACCTGTGTGGCTGGCCTTCCAAGTGGACAGAATCTCAGCCAGAGATGTAGCCAGGTCCCGCGAGGACAGGGACGAGGCGGTGCCCAGCAGCGAGTGGACAAGGTTCGACAGCGAAGCTTTCCATTGAACGTCGCCGGAGCCGTTGCTGGAAACAGAGTGGCGACGAGTGGAGGCGGAGGAGGACGAAGAACACGAATGGGGAAGCACTTCAATGGTCAGGGAGGGCATGTCGTAGATCCCACAGTCAACCTCAGTGGAGTCTTGTTTCTGATCTCCGCCGCTGGCTCGTTTGTCGGGTCCCGAGGCAAAACAGACCTGTCCAATGTGCGCGATGTCCTCAGTGGGGAGGCTGCTGGTGGACTCACCCGGCACCAGAGGGATACCTGGAAGAGTGGGGACACTGTAGACTTCGTCCTCGTCTTCATCAGGCTTTATGTCTGCCGTGGGTTTGATCAGAGTGATTGTGGGGACGTTATAGACCTACAAGTGGCAAAAACGACACATTTTCACCAAATGCATATTCCTTTAACTTTGTAACTGTAGAAATGAGGAAAAGTTAAATGAAAATTGTCGGAGAATGTGACAGGAGGATGTTTTCACTCAAACAATATGTATTTGAAAACTCCTTACCAACACCACTAAACAAATCTGTTAGTGAGAAAAATACATAACAAAGCAGCAACAATCTGGTTATACAAGTGTGCACACCCTTAATCTAAAACATTAATAGGAATCTATCTGCAGGCCACATCCTCACTTGGCAATATTTCCCCACTACGCCCTACAAGCATCCCCTAAATCTATTAGACTCTGCAGTTATCTCTTGCCGCAGCCTCTTCACAGGACTCCTTAGATTTTGTGTCAAATTCAGATCTGGATCCTTGACAGGTCATTAACCCTTTTCTTCTAGTGAGGTCATTCTGGTGTTGAATAGATGTGTAGTTGGACAAAATAGAAGTGCTTAAAAAGTGCTATCATCTCAGTTTTCAACTTCTAAGCAGATACCTGAATGCTTAGAGACAAAACTAAATTGTATTCATTTGAGTAAAAGTTGCCCCATTAGTACGTTTGTTTGTGTTGTTCCAGAAATAAAACATAAGGGACGAAAGGTTTAAGTTTTGGTGTCTGACCATAACATATTAATCCACATTGTTTTGGATGGTTTCAGCCAAGTAAGCCTGGATGTAATGCTCTTAGTCCGGACATTTGGAGAGCAGAGGTGATTGCTGTCAAGTGTGAGACACAGCCAACACTTACAAGATGTTTCTGGTGCTCCTGGTTAAAAAACAGTTTCTAATTGACGTGAGCGGGTCTTTATTTATCTGCGCTCAGTAGATACTTTTGAACTACGAGCTCCTTTAAGCTTACCTAACCTGTCTGCACACTGTGGGCTTAACAAAAGGATACAAGACAGTGCAGAACTTAATTTCAGATTAACCAGATGCACTATACCTGATGGCAGGTGTGAACTCAGGAAGATTAAGAGATAAAATAAAATCAAAAAGTTCTTCAAAAGTGTATTTGCTTAAGTGGACGCACATCTATGCAATCAAATATTTATTTATTTATTTATTTATTTTACCTTTTTCCCTCCCAACAGATTTTGTTGTTTTTAGTTGAGTTGTATGGGAACACAACTATGAGAAGTGGAAAAGTTTTAGAATGTTACTACTTTAATTTACTTCACAAAAACTCACCCTAACTGCTCTTTTAGATGGAGTTTGTGCCGTTTAAATTAGTAAACTACTGCACTTTTGATTATCAAAAAGTCTGGAATATATGAACCTGAAATGAGCCAAAAAAAAAAAAAAGGAAATTACACAAAGATCAGCAAATACATACAGCATTTGGAATTACTGACCTATTTAATTATTGACCACTTTTGTGCACCCAATAACAGCAAGAAACTGTGTCTGTAATTACATTTGGGACCAGGGAGGATCGGGACAAGAGGGAAAAACAGTCCAACAGCTGGCACACATTCTAAGCTAAGATTAAAGGGGAGGCCACTGTGGTCAGGGTGGTGGTAGTGCTGGTGGTGGGACAACCGTAGAATGGCCCTCACACATGGGTGCGACTGGGAGAAAATAGTAACAACATTTGGACTGGATAGACAGGCTTCCCCAGCCGACAGAGACAGGTGTGGCCCTGCCTTGGAGGGGGGCAGGGAGGCAGACTAATGGTGGTATGTGGGAAGAAATAGTGACAGGGTATGTGATAGTCATCTCTCACATTCACGACCCACTGCACTTGTATAGACATGAATTCCAGAGTAATACCGCAGCTTACGGCAATTTCTCAACTAATGGCTGCAACGAATGACACAAAACTATCAGGATTATGTATACAGCACAGTTGTATTCGTAGCCCCTGTGAACCACAACCGATCGAAGCAATTCCTTCACGAACCTTTTCCAAGCCAGTCAAACTGTTGTTCTAAATCAAAACAAAAGCGGCAACGTTTTTTTTCTTCTATAGAAAACCCCAAAAATTGAGAGTAGCCCAGTTATATACAACACTTTCTATAGTTTTCTTGGGATTGAACAGGACCTGATCACTTATGTTGTGATTGCAGGTCTGGTAACGATTCAAAATGTTAGTTGTTGGGATGAACCCAACAACTAGCAACTCTGATTCCAGAGACCGGGACTGGAATCAAACAATTTTTCTAGTAAAAAAAATTTATAGATTTTTTCCTTTTTTATTAGTCAATTAACCAAAATATAAAAAGAAAACTGAAGAAAACTTGTATTTGCTTATGAATAACCTAATCAGTACATCTCCAATTACTTGACGTCGTATAGTTGGAAAGTCACAAAACAACTGGCATTTCCTCATTTCTGTGGTGCAAACAGGTGTTAGCCATGCAGGATAATCACATATTTTTCTCTGGTCTATGCATTTAAAACATAGAAGGAACTTTCTCACAAATAGAAATCGCACAATACTGTTATTGTTATTAAATACAACAGAAAAAAATCAGACATGCAAATAAATAACTTACTCCTGCAGCATTGGCAATGTTTTCCATGAGTGAAAGCCATATTTAATCTGAACTCTGAGCAGTCGAGGAGCTCTGATTTTCCACTTCAGAATTTTATGTAATTACAGAAAGTATCAAATGTCTCTTGGGGGTTATTGTTGGATATATGGCAAATAAAATTAAGGATCGCTGCTTTTTGAGGGTAGTTTGGTGGACAGTTTAAAACTTGGTCAAGGTTTCCTTAAGGTGTAGACTGGTCTCAGATTCTCAGTAAAAACTAGGATTTTAATGGTATAATGTTATTCACAATTGCTTAACATAATGTTAAATCATATTTTATCTAATTACATGCCTCACAATCACATGTACTGAAATATTTTTAAAAATCAGCAAAGATTGTCTGTCTTAGTGTAGCAGCTTTCTTTCAGTTCACTGATTTGCAGTGTGTAGCAACAGGTAGGGAAGGGGCTGAGTGCTCAATGCAGCTTTAGAAACTTCCAGTTATCCTCAACACTTACTCTGGGATCTCACTAAAATAACTTAAAACCATGAGACGATAGAAAAATTGGCTTAATCTTCCCATTAACGGCCGTTGGGGCACTCTACAGTTGGAGGTAAGGATAAGAATTATTAACAGGATTTAACAGAAGATTTAAATCGCATTTTCAGATTCTTTAAAAACGTTGAACTCAAAGCTATTTCATGTCTTTTAAGACACATACTAGAAAGTAAATACTTGATTTACCTCTGTCTCGGGGTCAGCTTGTGATTGGACGCTGCGTGGGGTGTCATAAATGCCATCGACATCCTCTGCGCAAGTAGATTGGATCGGCTGCTGCCACCTGCCACTTGGAGGGGTGTCATACACCTAACATGGAAGCAGAAGATACCATCAAGCTATGACTGTACATCTGTATGAGAACATTCATCATAACAACCATTGTAAGGTACAAAAGTAAGAAGAGAACCATACAGGTTTAAAGACATGTACACCATACCTGATCATCTGCAGCATCCGAGTAATCCTGCTTTTCTCCAGTTTTGTTCGGCACTCCGCCGCTTCTATCCAGGCCATTGCTCATCTTTTCTCCGTTACCCTGGGGTGTTCTGATTTGCTTGTCCTCTGGTTGCGGCTGGCTTGCCTGAGCCGTCGGTTTTGGGATGGAGGCTACCGACTGAGGTGTTGCTTGCTGTGCTTCTTTCCTGGTGACTCCTCTCACAGGAGGGGCTGGTGGAGGAGGTTTGCGGGCAAAGTTTGGCGACCCCGGAGCCCTAACTTGTCCTGCTCTGATTGAAAAAGGGGATCCCCGGTGACTAGCCGCACCAGGTTTGCCCCTTGCAGCTGCAGAGTTTGGGGGAAGACCCTTGAGCAAGGGTCGGGGAGATGCTTGGGGTGGGGTTAGCGAAGATGGGTGTTGGTGAGCCAGAACTGTGGCGGGTGGCCGATGTAGGTTTGACCCAACAAGGGTAGGTGTTTGGTAAACTCCAGGTGTGTCCTGACTTGCTTTGGGCTGTGGTGTAACACTGATCCCAGAGGTGCCGTTAGCACAGAGAGTACTGCTCACACCACCACCTGTTGGGGACTGGTAAACATCATCACTTGCAAGTGGCGTCCCTTTGGGCACCAAGTAACAGTCGTCTGAATGTCCTGCTGTTGGCTTGTCTCTCGGAACAAGGTATGTAGTGTCTTCTGGTTCATCGGTAGCCCTTGGGACGCCACTTGGAGAAAGATAAACAGATTCTGAAGCCAGGAGAACTCCAGGCTGCCTGGCATGCGGAGCTGCAGAAGGCATGGGACTTAGTGGCTTCTGGTAAAGAGTTCCAGACATTTCTGAACCACGCCCCCTTAAAGACGGAGATCGTGGCCGTCCTGTCACACCAATATCCCAGTCCGGTCTGGGTCGAGTGCCAGAACTTGAGTGTGAGCGCGGACGGCCGGCCTCCACTCTGCGTAGCTCTCCAGTCCGAGTTGCGACTCCCCCGCCTCGAACTTCGCCTGTGGCAGGCGGCGACAGGTATACTCCGTCAGCAATGTCCGCGCTTCCGCCGACAACAGTCCGAGCCAAAGGAAGGCCAGGGGATAGATATACAGAGTCTTCCTTCAGTCCGGAGCCAGGCTCAGAGCCTGGTGGCGGGGCAGTCTCCAAAATTCTGAGGCGGTTGGCGGGAACAATGCCCTGCTTGCCATGCAGGGAGCACTGCCACCAGCCTGGCCCGCCAGTCTTCTCTTGATCCAGAACCATCAAGATGTCGCCCTTTCGGAAAGCCAGCTCCTCAGGGCTTTCTGCTGTGTTGTCATACAGGGCTTTAGCCAAAACCGTCTAGAAAAAGAGGAGGAATGACAGTGGGAAAAGAATATGAAAGAGAGCTGTAGTCTGCAGTCTACGGTTACACCTGTTTGTCTTGTCTCACATGTTTACGCTACAAACGATTATAATCAGCAGTAGTTGATTATGTCACCATATTTTGCTTGTTTCATACCTGACTTTTAAGAGAGTACAGAGTGCATTTATTACCTTTCATAACCGTTAATATTTGTTTATGTACCTTCGATAACCACTGTAAGGGGACATGGTTATTTGACTCCACATTGAAACTTCTTTTGTTTTGATCTGGGGTTATAATCTCTCAGAATTCATATGAATCCTAACTACAATCTCCAGACTAATTAAGGCAATTGAAATATATTCAATATAAATATAAAAAAATATGCAATTCAACCACTTGTATGATAATTTATCAATATATTATTTGGTATATAAGAAATTGGTGACCAAAAATGTGAGACTCTCAGCTCGATTAACCATGAGCAATACCCGGCTGGCTTCCAAACGGTTAAAGTACCAGAGCCTGTTCACTTTGCTACATATCAATAGTTTTTTGTTTGTTCGTTTGCAGAGTTAGACATTTCATGGGAACAAAAAATTGGCGTCAATTTGTATTTGCCTTGGGAACATTTGGTCGTATTGATGAAGGAAGGAATTGACTTGGAGCCAAGTGTTGTGGGTAAAAACATTTGTTTGTTGGAATCTCAGTGGGAATTCACACAACATACTCAAACCACACTAATTGCCAACAGAAGTGTCTAAATGCGGTTCAAAAGGTCAATCCCAAATCCCTTTGCCTTTTTTTAAATTAGTGCTAATTATTTAATTGTAAATGGAGAAGTAACGCAGGTTCATATCGACATGGTACTGCCAAGTCAGATGGACTTTGTTGATTGTTTAGAGCCGGTAAATGGGGACAAATGACACTGAATAGTGAAGAGTTCAGAACATCTGAATGAAAAGGGGGGAGAATTGGTGGACCACAAAGCACAGAAATACACAGAGAGAGAGAGAGAGAGAGAGAAAATCCAAATCTCAAAATCCCCAGCTGGGTCAGTAATGATGGCCAAAAGAAAAGGAGGGGAAGCAGTCAGAGGTGGATCAATGATCAAATGGACACGGGAGCTTAATGTTAATGAGCAAGATGAGAGGGAGGGGGAGGGGATGAGAGGCACATCTGTCCCTGGCTGTTTAGGGTTTAATTGCCAACCCAAAGCCAGAGAGTCAGACCCCCTTTCATTTTCTAAACCAAACCCCCATCAGGGACAGAGCTCCAATGAGCCATGAGGGAGCTCCCCTCCCTCTGTCCCTCAAAACAGTAATGGAGGCAACAAGGATCCTCATAAAAAATATATATATAGTGAACATCTACAACAGCTAGAAAGTGGCCATCATGTTTCAGCTTATGTCAGTCATTTATAATCTCATCTGTCCACCACAGAAAGATTGGCGTTTTTTATTTTTGAAATAAATCCATGCACATAGAAAGATAAGACGTGTACTTACAGAGACAGACATGACTCCAAGCTCATTAGATATTTCTCAGAGAAACTGTGTAACTAGGCTTCCAGATCAGATCAGATCTGCAGAGATTTCTGTCGGACGTGTTGACGGGCAGCAGCAGAGAGACTGGCTGCCGAGGCACAGCTGGCTCTGGACGGGACTCATCTCAGTGGTGCGGCTGCCTCCAAGTCCCCCGTCCTCCTGCGGATCCTGTAATCCATGTGGAAACGACGTTCACGCTTTGACGAGATACAACAACTGAACACCAAACCGGTCCAGCCGCCTAAAGACATGCATCATCCATATGCAACGCAACGTGCGACGTTACGTTACGGCGATGCCACCCTAACAGATTTCACTTGAAAGCAAATGGTGCACGTTAAAATGGTCATCTAGCACGTTAATAGCTGGAATGTGTGTGTGTGACATGAAAAATAATTGTTAATTTGTGTAATTATGAGCTGATAAGACAGCAGCGAACCGAACCGAGGCCTAGCTTTAAACACTAACCGACTGGGTTACACTCTCTAACGCTGGTTGTCCATATCGCCCCTTTGCTGCTAAGGCTCAATTCAAAACAATAGTCCTGGAGCGTAGCATGAAATCCCAGCTGTTACCAGTCTAATCGGCGCTGGAGCACAAAGCCGTCGGTTTAAAATAAAAACAAATACCTGGCTCCTGTCTTATCGTGGACAAACTTCCCATCGACGTAAGGCTTTCAGGGAGATATGTGAGGAATCGCTTCTTTCCAGGCGTGAAAATCTTTGGCCATTGAGGTTCGATCATACAAACGTCTGGGAACAAGACGACGCATGGGCGTCAGAGTCGTAGGTCAACGTCGCCGCCATATTGTGAGTGGCATTTTTTTTATTTATTTTGGACTCACAAGCAAGCTACTTTAGTCACGTGAATGTTTGTTCAAGTTTCATCTGTGTCATGGTCATTTTTATGTATTCATAAATTACATTTATTTCAGGAATATAATTCAAAAGACTGAACTACTATATAGATTTATTGCACAAAATGGTGTATTTTTGTGAATTTGCATGAAAGTTTAATTTATCTGTCACTTTGCCTCTGGTTTATCTGAATTTCCTCACTGAGGAGCAAAACAGGTAGTTTCTAGTTTTCTATTCTGTCTATTCTATTTCAAGCATTAAGGTCAGCACATAGGAATATCAGTGTTGACCTTACCTCAACACCAAGCTTGAGGTAAGGCCCTAGTTACCTAGGAAATAGGTAACTAAACTCTTTGCAGACCCCACACATTCTGGACACATACCGTTTAAGGTTTTACCTTCAGGTAGGCAGGGCAGAGTGATATTTGCAAAAACAAAACAGTTTTTTTTCTCTCCAAGCTGTCTCTCTGGTTAACATAAAATGGTGGGATTTCTTGTTTTTTAAATTTGGGAAATAAAGTTGATTTTTACATTTTTCTCATTTCTGTTCATTTTGATTGAAAAGGTGTGCAATTTCAGAAAGCAAAAGAAAGAAAAAGTAGTTTCTTTGAAAATCAGAATTTTACACAAGCCGAATGAAAAATAATGTTTAAAACAGAGATGTGATGACACAGTCAAGAGAAGGACTGCTGGCTTAACAGCAAACCAGCAAAAGTCATTGACACCTCAATATGTGACACAAAAATGGAATGACCAATGAAACTGGTTGTTTAAAGACTGCAGTTTCCAAGCATGTTAATGGAAGGGTGAATGCTTGAAAAATCTGGAAGAAAAAGGTGCACAAGCGTAAGGGATATCTACAGTCTCAAGAGGATTGTGAAACAAAACTCATTCAGAGGTTTGATTTCTATTAGCTGCATTAATCTTCAAAGTTGACAGAAACAGACACTTGACATAAATCACTTAACTTTTAAAATATCTATTTTTCCTTGTGATTTAAAGTATTGAATCCACTAAACATTTCCCTAACATTATCATTCATCCAGGAACAAGGTCTGCAGGTTTTTACGTGGTTTTGACATTTAGTAGGTGATTAAGATGAGAGCTTCATATCTTGGACAGTGTTGAGATACTAGACCATTTACAACTAAGAAAACCTACACAATTACGCACTTAAATAAGATCTTTATGGTTAGACTCTTGCTCTTTGTCATCCCTTTATCCTAAAAATCTAAGTAATTCATTATTTATTAATATTTTAATAATTAGCAGAAAAATAAGAATAATACATTCTTAACATCTAAAGGTAGTCTGACATTTATAGCTTAAGTAGTACTTTGAGCTAAACAAATCTGGAAAAACTGATTTGTTTTTCCAGATTTTTTAACTGCCTTTTTAACTGTTTTAGTTAAAAAGGCTAAAACTTACATTTCATTAAATTATTTTGCATATATTAAGAAGTAATAGAAGTAATCTACAACAAAACAATTATTTCACATTATTGTGTATAAAAACTATATATATTCAAAGTAGTTTTAATCATTTTTAGTGCCTTTGTTATGGTGAAAACCACGTTTAATAGTAATAATCCCCCAGGATTGGTGCAGCGTCTGCCGTGAAGCGGGCGCTGTACCGGTCCGTCGTGGTGAAGAGAGAGCTGAGCCAGAAAGCG
>CAEFZY010036773.1:0-28522 GCA_903066815.1 Brachyrhaphis roseni
GACCCCGGGCCGGGAATTGAACCCAGAACCTTCTTGCTGCAAGGCAACAGTGCTACCAACTGCGCCACTGTGCAGCCCAATTGTGAACCACAATTAGCTTAAACAAGTTCTGAAAATCATTTCAGAACTTGATTAAGACCATGTTATCTATGCTTAAATTCTGGAATCGATTAAAGCTGTACGTTCTTTCACTTAAAAGGAAAATAATTTTGTGCCACAGAAAAATGTGACAGCTTGAATTTTAGCAGACTGCATGTGCTTAGAGAATCTGTTGAATAAGATAGATGACCATGATTATGTTGTCAATACCACATGTTTCTCAGCAAATCCAGCGTAGTGAAAAGCAGCAACTTATTCCCACATTCTCAGCAACATTTAAACATGACTTTTACTGGATACTCTTCTGGTCATTTTTATTCCAAAAATGTCTTCGAAATCTAAAATGAGTACTAGCAATTAAGGCATGCTCAGTCATGGCGCTCTTCTGATAGATAGATAGATAAATATAAACATTGGAGATCTGCAGCGCAGGTGTGAAACTGGCACCAGATTTTCTTTCCTCAGGCTTTTTCTGATGTCTGAAAGTGTGTGATGCATTGCATGTGTTTGTAATAACAGACATATTTCCCAGATTATCTCACAGATTCTGTTATTCCTATGAACAGGTATAGACTACAGCTTCAATCTGGATGATGGTGCAGGAGTGTGTGACCTGTTTGATGTGCAGATCCTCAATTACTGATCTCTGCTGCCTGCCACAACTCTGCTGCCCTCATTTCACACACCTCCAAGAAATATTTCCTGTTATGTTGTTATTGCACAGTCAGTACTTCATATTGTTGCCTTAAAAAACAAAAGTCACATATTTAGACTGCACAGCTGTGCACCAGACACGATACACTGGCTGTTGTCAATGACACCTGGCACTTGAATGCGTTCTTCATCAGATATATACATATTTTTAAGGAAGCCACATGTTATGTCTTTACTAAGACTTTAATGGTTTTCTGGGTAAATAAAAAACTCCAGACAGATATCGTGTCTTAGAAGTAAAGTAAGATTAATCCTACAGCCTCATTATATTTTTCCACATCCACAGGCTTTATTTGCCTATTTTTCTTATTCTTTTGCGTCTGGTTTTATTTTTTTTATTTCAAGAAAGGTTGGGAATAGAAGCTCTTTTTTTAAATGAAAAGCCTCACTTGTTTTACAGTTCTGATTCAGAAACATCTGATATTTAAGAAATAAATATTTTGCCGTCATTTTGTTACCTTATTATCGAGGGGGAAAAAAGCCAGGAACTTTTCTTTTCTGTATTAATGACACTGCCAGTTTAGGCCTCCCTTTTTCACAGCTGTATATTTAACTACATTTTATACTTAATTTAAGTAATGAAAGGCTATTTGTTCTAGTGTTTTGTAACTGAAACTAGGTTAAATGTCTTCATTTAAATAACTGAGTTTGCCATTTTTCTAAATTGATGACTATTCAGAGCCCTGAATGACATTTCTGTGTATTTATGTTTTCTAATTAAAAGAAGTCATGTTTCGTTGCACATAGTCATTTTTTAAAATTGTTTTTCCTGACTGAAGTTCGATGGTGGGACTGATTGTGTTGCTGTGTTGGAGGCAGATTTGCTGTGCAACCAGTCTAAAGTGTGATATTCCCATTGTTCCAGTTTTGACTTTATTAATCACTAGTTTTTTGTTGTTGAGAAATGAAAGTAAAAATACATTTTATAAACCAAGTTAAGAGGCACATAACTTGCAAAAACAAAGACTTCAAACTTTCTCATGTTTGCTGTGACTTTCTAACTTATTTTGTTTATATGCACTTTACTTTGCTATTACCACAAAAAAATTTTTGCGCTAGTAAAATCACAAATGGACTTTTTTTATGTATATAATATTGACCACTGTACAGTCTAACTATACACTTTGTTAGATAACTTGAGATCATTTTCATTTTGAGAAAATCTTAACTAGAATCTTTTAATTTTCAGCTTATCAAAAAATAAATATATGATTTAGAAAATCCATATTTCTTTTTATGAACATGTTCACTACATAAATTTGATGACGAAGCTTTTCACAGCTTTTTTAAAAATGATCTTAGAGTGAGGAGGAAAACCTCGATAATGAAGTAAACAACATGAACACAGGGTCATAGGCATTAAGTCTTTACAAAGGTAATAACATTTTGTTTCAATCTGAATTTTGATAGTTCTGTTATTTTTTTTTTCTGAGCATCACAGGGTATTCATATTGAATATATGGTAAGACTAAAATAAACTGGACCTAAAAATACACAGTATCTAATCAACAGCACTGCAATGTTATAAGCAGAAAAACTGTCAGGCACTTAATAGGAAAATGCTTCTTTTGTCATTACAGAGTTGTTTTTGACATAGAAAATGTTATGAAACAACTGCTTTATGTATAACTGTGTTCGTTACATTTTTACATTTCAAACACAAAATTGGGTCTGTTTCGCTTCAGGAAGATGGTTTCCACAAACAACCTTGTGAAGCACAGCCCATCATTTGACCCAAATCAGATGGAATCCAGCACAGAAACAAAACAAACACTTTCCTGCTAATCTAAACATTTAGGGGTTAATGGCCTGTATTTGTATAAATGATGTCTTAAGAGATTTCGTGATCAAACAAACTCAAATGTAAAACAACAGATTGCAGCAGATAGCTGCGGCTTCTGGACGATGAGCTGCGTAGTAAATATTTAAACATCATTCCTTTACTGTTTAACTGCACGCTTCTACTCCTAAAGCTCTGCTCGAAAACATTTATCAACTCCTGCAACGTTACTGGAAGTGGTTTCGGTTGTGTTGTTGTTGTGTTGCTGTTAGCTGAGAAGGAATTTCAAGGCGTGTGCAGAAATCTCTTCTTCAGATGTCCAAACAGTTCAGGAAATGACTGACGAGGTTTTCCCATAAGACATAGAAATCCCTCAGGATGTCAAAACCTCTATGAAGGATTTCGTTTTTTTGTTTGCTGCAGCATCAAATATCAAATTGAAAACTGAAACAACCTCAAAGAAAATATTTCAACAACAGCAACCCAGAAAGACAAATAGGCTGTACTCAGTTTGAGAGGTGCATGCATGTGTGTCTGGTTAGCAGGAGTACATGTGTGCACCATCAAGAAGACCTGGTGTATTTATTCATGCTGATTATAATTAAAATGAGCAGTTAATTACCAGAATGTGAGCCTCTTCTAAAAAAACAGCCTGTTCTTGTTAGAGAATCTAAAGTGGAAAAATATAACTTGTGCATACTTTAAACTGTGTGGGTTGAGTGGGAGGCAAATGTTTCCAGTGAAAGTCTGGAGAAATATCTCTGACTAATACCATGTAAATATAAGTGCATCAGTTCATTAAATGGTGTTTCAGCAAAGACAGGAAAACAAAGGCTATGCAGATTTAGAATTGTGGTTCGTCCATTACTTTAGACTCAAATAAAAATGTGTAATGATTTGATTATAACTATCCGTTCATGCTTAGCAGGTTAGCATCTTATTGTGATTACTGTGGTCTGATAAATAATGCAGCATAATGGAGAACAAGTCTTTCTCATAGATGTCTAAATTGACACAACCTCTACCAGAGAAAGAAAACAATAAAAAGACATTTTAGCAAGAACCCAGTTTTAACTATTTGCTTTGATTTTTTTTTTTTTTTTTTTTTTTTTTTAGTTTTAGTAATAAAACACTTTCTGTTTCAGTAAAAAGGACATAAAACAGCCTTAAGATTTCCTAAACTCTCCCGTCACTGGTACCAAAACAATAACAAAACAAGATTTTGATTTTTTTTTAAGCTTATTTATTTTACAAAAAACAGAGGGGAAAAACAAGTTACAAAAATAAACAGGTAGTTTCTTTTAAGTAAGAGCTCCCAGTCAGAAAGTGGGTTTCTCACCACAATCAATTCAAAAATCCAATTTAACTGCAGTGCGTTGAAAATAAGCTCATGCATGCAATATCAAATTATTTATTTGTACTTCTGGCAGTTTGCCTTTCATATTTTTTCCACACAGAGATTATGGAAGTACTTCTGTCAGTAAACACATTCATGTAGTTATTGAATACATAAATTGTGAAGTTATACACTGAGTTTACACTTCTACTGCTAATAGTGTTAGCTTGTCACTGAGCAGAAAAATTATGCTGTGGATATGAACAGCTTAATTAATTATCAGCTCAGGTTTTAGAGCTGAGAATAAAGTCCCAACCCATTTGAGAGTTTTTTTATTTGTGTGTGTTAGAAAGGGTTTTATTGTTGCTTCTCTAACTGGAACCTCAAAAAGTCTGACATTCATGTACAAAAAGACCAAACGGCCATCATATCCCTCAAAACAACAACAGTCTTGTTCTTTGCTCACTGTTTTTCACTTCACTTCAATATTTGAATTCTCAAATGTTCTCCTTTGGCTTCTCTTAAGAAGTTTCTTTTTGAAGCAAAACTCAGATTGTGCATAAAGAGGTACTCCTTCTTGGCTGTGGTTTAGTAGATCTACATGAAACATAATTAGCCTTTAGGCTGACATCTAAAGACCTTGAAAGGCCCTTGAACCCCAGCTGGGGAACCACTGGATTCACTCAAACTGAGAATGAGTTTGTCTCCTGGGTTGCACTATGAGAGTTAAACGACATATCCATCTCTTCACCATCTGCTGGAGTCTCTTGTGTCCTCCGGCTCCTCTTCCTTCTCTTTTGTTCAAACTTCTTAGCGACTTTCATCATATGCTGCCTGAAGGAGGACCCCATGAAGGCGTAAAGGATCGGGTTGATGCAGCAGTGAATCAGAGCCAGGCTTTCTGCCACCTGGGTCGCCTGATCCAGTACCTTGCTTGTCTGGCAATGGGTTACAAAAATGTACACTGAATCTACAGCACGGTGCAGTTTTAGCACATTGTATGGCAGCTGAGTGACAACAAATACCCCCACTACTATTAGAAGAACACGCAGGGCTCTCCACTTCTTGCCTCGGCTCTCGATGGGAAGGTTTCTCAGCGCTCGGCCGACAGACCAATAGCAGATCACCATGACCAGGAGAGGAAGAAGGAATCCCAGCAGCACCTCGGCCACCTCCAGCACAGCTTTACCACTCCGAGCCATAGATGAAGGGTAGATGGCTATGCAGATGTTCCTATTGGATGTCCACACCACTTCTGAGAAGATTAAATCAGGCAGACCGAGCAGGAAGGCCGTTCCCCAGACAGCCGAGCACCACTTCCAGCAATGCCTCCTGTTGAAAAGCTGCTGCAGCCTGCCTCTGTCATCTCCACCCTGCACTCTGAGAACCGCCAGGTAGCGGTCCAGGCTGATGCAGGCCAACAGCAGCATGCAGCAGGTGAAGTTCAACGTGTAGCAGGCCGACACAATCCTACAGACGGCGTCCCCCAACTCCCAGCCCCTGGCGGCGTCAGCGGCCCAGAAAGGCAGCGTGAAGAGGAGCAGCAAGTCGGCCACGGCCAAGTGGCTCAGGAAAGAGTCCGTCATGGTCTTCAGCCGTTTGTGGTAGGCGTAGACGGCCAGGACCAGAATGTTTCCCGTCAGTCCCGCAACTAAACACACACTGTACACGATGGGGAGGAAGAAGGCTGCGAAGGACCGGATATCGCCCTTCTCGCACAAGGCAGGGTAATCCTCATAGCTGTAGTTGAAGCTGGTGTTTTCGTGATAGTAGTAGTCGACCTCATGTGAGACATCCATGGTTGCTATGAGAGAAAGACCATTTTGAATTATTCTTAATATTGAAGCAATCACAGTTTGTTGCAACATGATTTCTTTAATATGGTTAAGATGATGTTGGTCAATGAAAAAAAACAGCAATCTGAAGCATTAACATTTTAGCTCCTGTAGCAAATCAGCTACTTCATACATCCATAACTCTGTAAGTCGTTCTGGTTCCCAAACATCAAATCTATCCCATTATTCACAAGTTAAAATGAAGAATGATTTCCATTATTTTAACAAGGCTCGTCGTGCATGTGCAATGGAGAGTTGTTGCAGAGAAAAGGAAGAATAATTCACATAATTAACTTCAAAAGGCTATTTTGCTGCAACTTTTAGATTCACTAGAAAGTTTAGCAGATAATATAAAAATATATTTCTGTATCTATATATAGGTATTTTTTTTATACAAGTTTCATCTTTAATTGTTTTCATTCTAGTGATTAATAGCTGTTTCACATTTAGAAGTTTAACATGAACATTCAGTATTGAACCCTATGAAAACTTCTGTAATGTTTCGATTTAAAGAAAATATGATGCTTAACATTCAACCGCCTTGATTTTATGCAAACAGAACATTACGAACAACATGTTCCATTTTAATAAATGTGGTATTTGAAGAAATATGCTTTACTTTGGCTACAGGAAGATTTAAATGACTAATTATTCTCACTGATAAAAGCTGGGCTGAGCTTTCACCTGCGTTTAAAGATCAAACATCTTTTAAAATATATTTTTTAAGAATTTTTGAGAACCTCAGTGATGAAACAATTAAAATATGGCAATTTCTCTGTGATAAGGAAGAAAAACAACAACAAAAAATGTCCTGTGAGGAAAAGGCTGTGACGCAGGTTGCTAGTTCATCAGGGCTGATTGTGTTAAAGCTTTGCCACATGTTCTGGATGCGACTTAATTTTATAAAATTCTGCTGGTGTTGATTCAGGCCAGTTTGGATTTGGAACTGGAATTCCCATCAGGATTTGGACAAGATAATTTACATGTTGTGATGTGACTTGGGGGGGGGGAGAGGCCTGTTTCAGTTTAAAGTATGCCAATTGGAGCCAAAGTGCTTTGAACTTACCCAGGGAAAAAACTGAAAGACAAAATTGCCTTGGCAGAAATTGTAAAAAGCAGCTTAATTACAGTTTTATTCAAGGATCTCATCTTCTCCACGACCCATTAAAACCAGATGCAGCATGTTTGGATCAACTTATTACATTGTTTTTACATTGTCTCAACCTTCAAAGATTTTATCTGTAACTTTTTATTTAAATGTTGAGGAAAATGACGTCTACATACTGGAAATTCAATAAAGATCACAAATGGTCTGTGCAATGTTCTCATCAGGAATGAAACACTCAAAACGAAGATGCGATTTTCATTTTTTTCTAAAACAAAACTTTTTATCTGCAATTTGAATAGTTATATAAATTTAAATTGATTTTTCCTTTTAACACACTGGAAAATGAACTTACTGACACCATCAACTTGGAAAAACTAAATCTAAATGCTTCACTCTGTGCTGACTTTTCTCTCACGTAGAATAACAAAAATATTTTTTTAAATGCTTGTCCTTGTTCAAACTAATCAAACATTTTTATTTTATCTTGTTTTTCTGAGGGACACAAAAGAAACAGTGCCACTTATAGTTGGAGGATGCAGTGGTTGTGGATTAGAGCTTCTGGTGCTGCAACGTGACTTGAGTTGAGTAAGTGCGCCTGGCTCAAACACTACTGTAAAAACATAGGAAACAGCTGTCCAAAGAAGGAGATACCAGCTGGGTTTAAGGAAAAATAAATACCAAAAGGATTTAGGAACCTTGATAAGAGCTGTGTTTAAGAACTGCAGCTGGGGTTTCAGAAATATCTGTGAAAAAACAGGAGAAATGATGAGAGGAAAGATCTTGCCCAGTCATCTTGGAATGCATGGACAGGTGGAATATTTAAACATTTTAAAACTGTCAAACATTGGAGACAATTTAGAGGCATTACTTCAGACGTTACAGGTAACAACAGCTCTTTTGTCTGAGTTGAATGTGGAGCACGCCCTTCAGTAATACAAATGCACACATTGAACTTCCTCTGGTTCAGTTCAAATCTGTCAAAGAATTAAAACTGAGATCTGCCAATCCTGTTGGCAGGATTGTGTCAATGTCTGTTTATCCTGTCCAGACCTGAATATTTCCACCCCTTTTTTTTTTTTTTACGTTTATATGTTCATAAGCTCATCTGCTTCTCCGCTTCTCTGCTGAAAGATAAACGCAAAGTCCAGAAAAGAAGACGTTTTCACAAGTAGAGACTAAAAACAAAATACCTGCTGCTCTGCCTCGGTCATGTTTAGCTTGAAGAAGAGCTTGAAGATTTCTTTATTTAAACATCTTGAGAGCAGCTGTTGATATTCTGTACCATCTCCTGTTGCCAATAAGATAGCATTTGATATTCTAGACTAGTTAATAGGAAGTGGAAATCTTGCATTTAAAATATCCTGGCACTTCAGCCACCTCATGATGCCATTGTAAAGATCCCCGAGCCTTGGAAGAGAAACAAGCCCGATGGTTTTGATTGGAAATCCTGATCAACTTTTAAATGCTAAAGCGCTTTGTTTGCAATCATTTATTGAAAATAACTATTAACAATTTGTCCAGTGTGAGATTATGCTACTGCAGCTGAACATTAGTTTGTTTTAATGCGTTTCTTCCGTCTTTGTTAAGGGTGCGTACAAATATGACTGGTAGAGTAGATCATAACATGAGTTTGGAAAGGAAAACACAAAACATTAGTGATCGAGCAGCTGCTGAGAAACCGCAGCTGTTGATGATTAAAAGGAAGAGGGGATTTGAGAGGCAAGAAAACACCAGAAGCATTAAGCAAGACCGTAAACAAATAAAATTACTTTGTCTTTTTAAGGTGCAGAGAAGTTGAATGGCTGGAGATGGTGGTTTACACATGCAAAGCATTGAGTAGGAGCTGGCATGGTGTGAGGTGTTGCAATGCATGGGGTTTATTTGGAGCTCCCGGCAGGACCTAACCTGCATGATAAACACAACATCCTGTAGCAAATTAGCCTGCAAGCTGGTTTGGGTTCAGCAGAAATAAAGACACTATTCAACCTAACAATGAATGAAACGACGTTTCAAATCCAGTGAGGCATGTTTATCAAGAAATCAAAAGATGAATGGCTGTGATATTTTATCACACCCTCAAAATGAGATGTAACAAAAGCAATTCATCAGAACTTCAGATTACAACATAATGAAGCGTCCAGAAAGAATAAATAGTCTGCAAATCTGTCAAAGGTGACCTGAAGGATATGAGTCAGTTTTTGAAGTTATGTGTTGGAAATGCCACAAACTGGCAAAACAACTTTGATAGAAGCCAAATGGTGACAGCAAGATTCCTGAGCCAGAGCATCTTCAAAACAGCAAGTACTTGCTAACTGCTGCCATGAAAAGCACAAGTGGTACAGCTACCAAAAACACCAGCATTAATTTTTCCAGGTTCATCAATGCAGGGAGCATCTACTGGAGCGCATGCTGCTGAAGACCTTACTGTACCTCAAATGTTCATTTGAAAGGCATAGAAAGATGACAGCGCTCTGACAAACATACACTTCAGCGCTGAAATGAAGGGCTAACCTGACAGCCTTAAAAAACATGCAGCTTCTGGTAGAAATGTATAGGATGTAATCATCAGAACTCTTCTTTTAAAATACTTGTAAAAAAAACTATTTAAATGGTTCCTTAACATGGAGATTAAATGAGACATGATACTTAACAGGACAAACAGAAGGAGGAAAAATCCCTGAATCACTGAACTCATGACCACGAGACACTGACAACGTACCAAGTGATTTTCATGACAGTGTTTCAGCAAAGTCAGATGTTCTGCTTCACCACAAAAATTTCTGAGGACTTGTTTCATTAAAAAAATAAGGAAGAACTCATAGTGACGACTTGTTCCCAAAAACGATCTTTGCGAATTTTATAGTGCCTTGCATTATTATTTATACTTGTATGTTTGCATATTTTGTCAAACTTAATTGGTTTTAACTGAGATGTTATGTGATGAATAACGCAAAGTAACTGTACAGTGGAAATGAAATGATTGACGATCTTCAAAAGAGCAAATTGCTGAATTAATAAAATTAACAAATACAACCACAGGTTTACTTAGTGACAGCTACATTTAGGACTTCATTTAAATACTAAACTGTGACAGACATTTCTCATAGAGTAAAAGGACTGATGCGTTTTCAGCAGTAAACCATTTTTATAATAATGTTTCAGAGTCATGCTGTAGGTAATAATGATCTTCAGTTTTTTCATAAACATATATATTTTCTCTGATAAAATTTAACTTTAAGCGACAAAAGGTCACATGAAGCAAAGATAAAAGAGTCTCATTTAATAATAGAAATGAAAAATTAAACTTACTCGTTTCTCACAGACTTCACAACTGAAATGAATTAGTAAGAACTAAAAAGAGGAACGATTATCTATTTTAATCCACACATATTAATTCATAAGATACTCACTGTGTTTGGATTTAGCTGGAGGTTTTCTGCTTTTCACACGTCTGATCTCTGTGCTCTGCAGAACTGGGTCGCCTTGATTCAATATATGGCGCAGCACATGTGGGCGGAGATTGGAGAAAGCTGCTCCAGCCAGAGCTTCTCACAAAAGCACAAACATGACACGATATTTACAAGCACTCTAAACCTGAGCGCCTCATTAAAAATGTTTTTTATTAGACATGAACCTCCTCTATTAGCAAGTACCTCTGTCTAAAGTTACACTTACACAGCTATTTGTTTAATGCCTGGTGTTAACATTTCAAAACCGTGGAACAAATATTAACAGAAAGTAGACAGATTCAGTGCATGAAAGTTCAAACTCCAAAACAGACATCTGTGTCACATGTTGCCCTGATAAACTTTCAACAAACATAAACAGTTTTAGTGTTATTACCTAGCCATTGTTCCGACTGTGCAGGACTGATCTACAGTGCTGTGGAGAAACATTTGGAAGATGTTTTCAGATGACGGTACATCGAGCTTGAAAATAACACGTCAATTTAAAGAATATCATTCACAGATTGTTGAACACAGTGGTGGTAGTGTGATGGCCTGGGGCTGCTCTGGTTCTTAAGCTCACAAAATGAAAGGAATGTGCAGCAGAGCAGACATTCAAAACACACAACCAAGAACATAAAAGGATGTTAAAGAAAGGATAGTTTTAAAGGGGCCTAGTCAAAGTCCAGACTTAAATCTGACTGAGGTGCTTCAGCATGACCTTAGACAGGATGTTACTGGAAAAACCTCCGGAGTGGCTCAGTTCGACAAAGAAGAGTGGGACAAAATTTCTCCACAGAATTGAAAGTTATCAATATGATAGTTATCAAAAATGATAGCTGGCAATTAGGGCAAGTAGATTGAGCAACAACCAGGTAATGGGTTTAGGTGGCAATGTTTTTTGTTTTTGTTTTTTAAACTGAAAAAGAAAAAAAATTGAAGCTAAAGAATAATTTTTGAAACTGAAAAAATCTTCTGAAACTGAAAAAGAGATTAAAAACCACTTTTCAGATTGAAGGTTTTCTTTTAGTTTCAATCTTTTTTCAGATTGAAACTGAAAGTTCTTTTTAATAAAACTTGTTTTCTTTTTAATAAACTTTATTTAGCTCCATATAGGTCCATCTGTCATTCAGTCTGGTAACAGTGAAGGACCACAGTTGTAATTTTTTTTTTTTTTTTCACTGAATAAACAACATAGCTGCAATAAAGAAAGGAATTCAAACTATTCTTTACCCACATGTTTTAGGTTACAGCTCAAAACAACATTGTATGTGCCATAGATTTGATTTCTTTCTGTTTTCAACAGAAAGTGGAAAAATGTTGACCAGATGTGGAATAAAATTCATCTTAGATGTCTGAACATAGATCTGCCAACACCTGATATACCTTTCTCAAACTGTGGTCCGCGAGCGCCCCCTAGTGATCCGCGAGGTACTGCGTGTAAACGACCGTTTATTTGCCGTGACGTCAGCTCAAAGTGCGACGCCACAGCTAGTTTACCAAAGGATTATGTTAAAACTAGTGATAGAAAACTGGCTTAAAACCGGAAAACTAAAAAAAAAATTAAAGAAATAAAAAAGCTGCAAATACCGAACTGTTGACTTTTGAATGATGCTCTGCTTTCAGGTTAATAGCTAATGTGATCTATATTTAATTAAAAAATATGAAACTAAATCAAATAATTACAATTGATGAAGTTAGTTAATTTTATTTAATGGTTTGTTTATTTTAATATTTTCATGTGAGACATCTTTTTAAACTTAATACATATAGAAGCATTAAGAAAATGGGGTATATTGACACAAATTAGTTGAAATATAGGCTTTATTTGACGTGCACAAAAGCTTAGACAAAACAACTTATTCAAGAAGCAGAAGTCTTAACAGGAAGCTTCGAGGTATTTATTCATGACTTCCTTTGGAGAATGCAACACAGGAGCAATGCTGCCAAAAGTACATGTTTTAAATGCAGTTAATACATCTAACAGATTATGCAGAAAAGGAACTTGCAACATGTGCAAAAATAATTCTTATAAAATTAGCAATTTTCAGAAAAGCTGAGAAATCGTCTCCATCTGCCAGCTATCCCTTTTCTTTCCATATGGCAAGCAGAAAGTGGGGGATACTGTGAATAAGAAAGAGGAAATAGAATATTTCTAGTATTAATCTACAAATACATCATCCAGGTTTATTTGTCACCATTATGTTGTTTTTTCATTTGGCTTACTCACACCACTGATTCGTCCGGTGTCCACTTGGCTTTAAGTTGTCATAATAGAACTGAAGGCACCAGCGCTGCAACAAAAAGCAGAAAAAAAATGTATGGCTCATTTTAAAACATATTTTATATATACAGTCTTTCTATGTGCAGTTCAAATTAACTTAAAAACATTGGATGTTGGTGTCCAAAAAATTGATTACTTGTATGAAGGAGGTTTGGGTGTTGGTGCTCGCAACGTCTGTAACACAAATAGAGAAAGAAGTTTAGAGAACTGTAGAAGTTGACTGATTGCACAAAAACAAACATTATTAGATAAAATACACAAATACATTTTTGTATCCCAGTTTCTCAGACACAACGCAAAACCATAAAAGATCGAGTTTGGCCTCACCACACGTCTGCGTGAACATCTACTGCCACTCCGCAAACACGGGGTTCCTCCAGGAGGTTTAGCTTTTTTTGCCACCTGTAAAAATGCAGGAAATGAATTGAAAAGAAAACATTATTTTAAAAAGTGTTTTCTAAAGTGGGACTTATTACCGGAAGGTCCTGCGGAGTCTCTGTCTCCATCTGCGTCTCCGTAGCTGTGATGAGCAGGAAAACCTGCAGGCACAACAGAGCCAAGAGCAAACGTTTGTCCATAATGGATGATCTGAGGAGTCTGAATCAGCTACAATATGTGTATGTCTTTATATCCTCTCCAGCAACAGATTTAATTAGCATTTTAAGTAAATCAGGAAACTATTAAACAGGGTGTGTGCTCATAAAGAAATTTGTAGAATTTATTTTGAGGTACTTTACATAACCCTAACATTTACTTTATGTATGTTTATCTTCATCTCCTTCCTTTGCCTTCCCTCCTTAGTTATTTCCTGTCCAAAGCTACAAAAATAAACTGCTGAATTATACAGGAATGTTGCTATTTGCACATATGCTGCTCATTTAGATGAAGGTCAATAAGTTATGCGTCAGTAATCTGCTCTGACAAACTGTCAGAAAAAAGTTGTCAGGAAAATTTGAGATGTTTGTGAAGCAAAGTTCATGGAAGACTTTGAGAATAATTTGGAAATTAATTTCTCAGAATGTGAAGGAAGAACGAAGATAAATGGTTTTTGTTAAGTTTCCTTTGTTAATGATACATTTTGGCAGAGATGTGAAATGTTGGTCAACTTTTCACACCTGCACAGGAGGTGCAACCAAGTTGTCAATTTATAAAAAGCCAATATTTCATAATTAAAAGTGCTTTTATAAATAATTGGTGTAAATATAGATCTGGGAGTGTATAAAGATTTTATATAACAACGGATTTTTTTCTCTCTCTCTTTTTGTGGTTGCTTTCAGTTTTTGTGACGCTTTCCAATCTGTTCCTCTTTTTGGGCACAAGGTGGCAGTGTTGCTCAGGTCTGTAATCTTTCGGTTTCCAACCTGAAAAACAATAAAATAAACATGCGATCCTCATTATTAGTTGATTATGCATGTTCTAATAATCATTTAAACAGGAGATTAGTATATATAAACATTGTGATTACATGCAATTGTTTAGTAAATTTTGTTTACTAAATGGGTCAAGCTGGCTGCAAACGAAGCCTCCACAGCTGTAAGTTTATCAGAGGTCATAAACATTTGGCTTTTCAAAATAAAATAAAAAAAAATTACCTGAAAGAACGGCAATTGGGCATAATCATTGGGTCAAACTGCAAGTTCAAATGATACCTTAATCAGCTAAACTGATGAAGATTAAATTATTCACTTAAGTCATAAGATAGCCATAGGTGGACTCATAAAAGTAAACAGTAAACGTTCATTTAGATGTTGAATTGACTGACAGAGTAACAGAGACAAAATGTTTATTGATATTAACCAGAATACATAAGCTGATAAATTAATCTTCCATAAACCAGTTGTGTGTAATTAAATATGAGCAATGAACAGGAAGAAACTGCAAACTGAACAGGAAGAGCACAGATCACCTGAATAACATTCAAGGCTTTAAACCCTCCTTGCTAACTATTTCCATATTACAAGAGACAAAAGAACTTAAAATTGCTTCTTTATTTGATGCAGTATTTGGCCACAAGAGGGCAGTGAAATGAATGTTTCCTAATGACCTGGTTTATTTAGCTTGAGGTGATATTTTTCACCTTTTTATTTTAGTATGCCTTTTTCACTTCTATTTCTAAATGTTGCACTCTTGTCTTTGAGCCCCAAGATGCAGACTAATTTTGCATTTGGTTGTTTTTTCCTATTAAGTTCTAAATTTAAATAATAAGGCCTATCTTTAATATTGTTAAAAATAACTAAAATATATTTTGTACACTATTTCTGCTTTTGTCATATGAAGCGAGACGTACTTGGGTACTTTTAATAGGGAGACCCAGATTATCTAGCCTTGTCTACAGGTTGGCTTCAGGGTGACGCCTTTTGAGTCACAATCCGGATCCTTCAACCCATGTCACACTTACATACTTATGCAATAAATTCAACTTTTCCAGCTAGTCTTGGTCTTTTGACATGGTTAGTTCAGTGCCACCCAGAAGCAAAAACATTTTGATCAGAATTTTCCAAACTCTAGACAAACCTTTACACGTTTGTCTACACGACCTTTACAGTATATAATCCTAGCACCACTTCAGCTGAGAGGCTGCGATGAGCAGAAAGTCAAGCGTTTGTCCATGACTGAAGCTCTTGATACACAGATGTGTGAAGAATCTCTGAATGTGGATAACTGGAACACGGGGGGGGCAACTTAAGAATTGTCTTCCTCCTTACCTGAAAATAAACATTTAATTAACTCATGCAAGACACTTTGTAGAGGCTTTAGACGGTTTTGCATAAAAGCTGCAGTGCCGTTGTTGGCAGAGGAAGCAGATGCATGATAAATCCCTTCATACATATGACAGAGCTTTGGATTATCTGCCTTCTTGATGTGGCTTTCAAATTTAAAAGTTCAGTTGCTGTAAGGTCCTTAAAAGTCTTTCATTAACAGAATGCAGTAAAATACAAGTTCATTTTCTATTGAAACCAGAATTTATATCATATTTTGTAACTTAGTACGTTTTTTCACCACACACACACAGCAATGCTATGGTTGCCATGATTCAAAGATGGGAACCTAAAACCAACTTGGACATTACTTGTAGAGGTAAAACTGAAAACTTACTTTCTAATTTGATGTGTTAAATTTCTAAACACACATAGAAGAAGAAGAATCTATAATAAAAAGGATCACACAAGGAAACAACATTTACAGTCATATTCAGTAAACGAGAAAATTATTGGAAACACTGTTTATTTCAGAAACTCAACTGAGAAAGTGAAACATGTTAATTAGGTTAATTACATACAAGCTAATGTTGAAATCAGTTATTTCTATTATTTATGATGATTTTCTGCTTACATTGAATTAAAACACAGCATTTAAGATCATTTGCTGATGAGAGGAAGTTTTAAATTGGACTTCATCACATCCATTCTCTGGACTGTGATCTTTTGTCCGTAGGGTCAGATAGGCACATACTGAACATCCTCCCCTTTCTTTTGTTCACTGAAACAGAAAAGAGAAGAGTTTCTCAGTAAGATAAAGACAAAGATTTGGCTGTAAGAACATAATGTCAAAATCTAAAAAATATTTACATTATTTTGTCACAGGTCATGAATATTTGGTTGGTGCTTCCTGTAATTTTGACAGAAACAAAGAGAGGAAACTGATTTAGTTTTGTTCTCTCTACAATAATATGAAATGTCCCTGCAGAGACCTAAACTGCAGTTTGCTCCTTTCATCCTTAATTTGTTTGCAGCACAAACATTGATTTCAGAAACTTTTATCCTTTCTATTGAATGATTTCATGTCATTTTACCGTTAATGTCAGCTTCTCGATCAACTGCAAAAGAAAGAAGTCAGAGGGTAAGAAAATATCTGTTTATATCAGTGTTCTTAATGAATAAAAACAGCCTAGAGAATAGATTGACATGGATAATTCTCTCTCTCTCTCTTTCTCCGAGCCACATACCGAACATCCTCCCCTAAATTGGGCGCACCAAGGTGCTTGACGTTTGGCTCTTTGTCTTCTCACATCCTTGCTTGATCCCTTTGCCAAAGGAGAAAAAAAGAAAAATGATGGCCCCATCAGGAAGAATACAAACAAACCCCTTTTTTTTCTGACCAAACAGAGTTTTACTCTTACTGAGCTTCAACTTATGACACAGACATTCTCCAACATTAACACATTACTGCTGCAGCTGCTCCAATGTTCTTACCACGTCCAATATCTCCCGCTTTTGTTCGTCCCTGGTCACCAGAGCGGCTGCATCTGCAGAGCTGAAGGCAGTGATGAGCAGAAATATCTGCAGACTGAACAGGAGCAGCACAGATTTATTCATGGTGAAGCAAAGAGTCTGATGAAGCTGAGGAACATTCAAGGCTTTTTATCCTCACTGGCAGCGCCGTAGCTCCACCCATTGACGAGGGGACGCCAAAACAATAAGTTGTTTATGGTGAAATTGTGTTTTTTTCCCCCTCACTTTCTGATTATGGGTCAATGCAACTCAATGGATCATTCAAAAGTTTATAAATAGAGCTGTAGTCATTACCACTTTTAGATGGAAATTATGTAAAAAAAAAAAAAAAAGAAGAGAAAACAAAAAGAGCTAATAGAGAACAATGTTGATTGTAGAAGATGGCCCTGAGGAAATGTTAGCTGTAGGAACTGATAAAAACATGACACTCAAGATCTGAATATTGCATCAGACCAACAAATAAACATCCTCAATGCACAATACTGCTTTCTTATACCCACAGAAACAGATCTAAACAGGCAAGATAGCTGGGAAAGAACAAGCAATAAAAATAAAGAATTTCTGGGGGCGGTGAAGGAATGATTTTAATTTGAATTTTGGCAGAGATAAAGTGACGGGATGTGTTTCCACGAATTTGTGATTCTTGGTAATAATCCTCAAGGCCAGGTACTCTTATTTTCTTCTACTTCTTTTACTCAGACATGTTGAAGCAAAGATACAATTGTAGAAGAGTTTGCCAAGGTATCATGTATGAACACCACAGCAAAAACAAGAAAGAAAGAAAACAGGCAAATTTAGTCCATATCTCTCAGTTTTATCAATAAATCCCACAGAACTCATTTATTTAATGGCAATTTTCAGTTGAACACTTTTTGCAGCATTTTGTTCAATAATGAGCATTATTGAGTCATTTTGTCACCAACTTTTAAATCCTGAGAGAGCTACTGCTGTTTTCAGTGCTGTACAAACACAACCTTCACCAATCAGAAGAAAGTTATAATTTTTAATTACCTTTAGGAAAGTTTTAAAAATGAAAAAGAAAGAAACATCTCCATGCTTGCATTTTGCCTAAATTTAACCAATCTTGACTCTGGTTGCTTCCTTAATTTAAACCTTCTTTCACAAATTAGCTAGAGGGTGTTCTTTACATGACACTTTGACTATCTTTGATTCGATTATTTCATGCTACTTTCCTTTTCAAATCAGAGAGACTCACAAAAAAAGAGATGCAATTAGAAAGCTTAGTTTGACATGAAAGAATTTTTGGCACTCAGACGCCAGCAGAAAATTTGAATAGCAATAAACTTGGATGAGCAGCCAAGGATGAGGGTTGGAGAAGTTTTCCTCTTTGGGCTCAAAAACTGATGGTGGAGGCCAAAGAGAGGATGGAAACCTGAAGGAGCTGGAAAAATAAAAGTGGAGAAAGGGTGGAGGTGAGTTGAAGCTGGTCTGGTGAGCAAATGGAGCCATTGATGGAGGGCCTTATAAATGGAGGCTTGCTTGATGATTGGAGCTCATGAGCTGTGGACCAATGCTGATAGGTTGCAGTTGAAGTTCATAAAGCAGTGAACAGATGAAGTTTGAATTAATGCCTAGGCTTCACTTATGGTTTCAATTTATCCATGTACATAATGCAACTCTTTTTTTAGGCTGAATTTGGTATTAGTCATTGATTAAACTTGTAACATGAGGAAAATTTAACATGTTAGCTTTTCGCATCTATGTTTTTAATCTGCTTGAATGGGCAAGTGATTTAATTTTATAGTAATAATGTGTACTTGCTACAAAACAGCAAATAACCAGTTGTTTAGGAGGGCTTTAAAGAAAGTGGATTATGTGAAACTCTGAGTATGTTGAACTTGAATGGTAGTTTTCTATTCCAGAAAGACAGCCAAGTCTAACTCTAAGTAAATCACCATGGTAACAGTCTTGCTAACAAGAGACATGTGCAAGAAGGTTTTGTTTGAAACAAACAAAAAAAAAAAAAATAGAGTTTCTACCATTCACTGCTCATCTGAAGCTGCTATCTGGTGGGATTTTTAATTCTTAAATCCTGATGTAAAAGCTCAAATTTTAAGTTATAGTCATTTTACCACCAACATTCAAAGTTATATATTTTCATATCAGATTAAATTGTGTTAGATATTCTGCTGCAGCCTCAGATTTTGATTTCATATCTTACTCATGTTGATAAAATATACACACACAGTCAATAAAAACAGTTGGTGTTTACCTTCTATCAGGGCCTAAAGTGATGCCTGAAGGCATAAAAGTAAATATTGCTTTGATCTGAAATTTGGGGAGAGTCTCCTGTGGGTTTTTGTGTTTGATAAATCAGATACATGCTTAGTTCTGGTAATTTGGGTTTAACAGCAAGCATTAGGGAGAGGTATTACCAGAGGCAGAAGGTGTGGAGTGACAGTAATTAAAAATTTGGAGAAGATAAAGAGGCTTTATAGTTCCAGTGGTTGTGTAGTCCGTCTCCGGAAAGTAGAGCGCCCTCATGAGGTACATGCTAGGCTAGCTCTGTGTTGGTCTGCCAAATTTGTCATGTTGCCAGCTCCCTCCTCTCAAAAATATGAAGAACTTAGCAAGTGAAATCAAATTTTTTAAGAATGATTTTGTGAAACAAAATGTAATCAATGTGTCATGAATAACCAATAAATATATCCTAAATTGTTTCAAGGAAGCATAATGGGTCCCCTTCAATGGTTTAATGTTTTGTACATCATCCATATTTAAAAGGTTTATCCTTTTCTTCAAGGGTTAACAGAGCAAATCAGTTACCAAAAGTCAAGGTGGTTCCAGTTGTCAGATGTGGAGTTTGAATAATATGACAGATCCAGGATACATTACTAGAGAAAGTAAAGTCACAATTATTTTACCACAAAATTTAGAGCTGACAAAGAGCAGCTTGTGTTCTCTAGCTTTCTTGACATCACAAGTTGAAACAGGAGCTTGATGGTTTGCCTGGAGGGGCAAGACTGACTGACTAAAAGATTTCCAAGAAAAGAAGAGTAGATTTCCAAGAAAATAGAGTTCCAAGAATTTTGTCCTTGCGTAAACCGTATCTGTATCTCAGCATGTAAAAGTTAATGATGGTTGACTTGCAGTCAGTGATACACAAACCCTCTTTTGTGCAGAGACATGCAGAGATTTTTAAAGAACATGCAGGTGTTCAACATTTAAGAATAGGCTCCGCTTATGAGTAACTTCCATTTACAGTTAAATATTGAGATGGAGGTAATAAAAAACCTGATTTAAAGATGTGACTAGAGATCTGATTTAACTGCCATAAAAGTAACAAATGTAACTGAGTAAAAACAAGTGTTTTTAATGATAATAATTTTTTTTATTATCAGTAATGCCACTTCATAATTAATGCAAAATCTCTGCCTTTTGGACCAAATTAAACCAACAATCATTCCTTATTAAAACTTTCTTTGTAGCAACCACTTGGAACAATACGGGCAAACGCCGGGAGCTCCAGTCAGGTGAAGTTTAATCTCGTCTGTGCTTGGCAGGGTTGGACATGTTTAATCCAACAAAAACTAATTTCCAAAGTTTAATCACGGTGAGATATGATCTTCATTGAGAGCCTTTTAAAACAATATAAAACCAAGCAAATAAAATTAAACAAATCAGTTATCACAAAAAGGAAACGTTGTGTCTAACCTTTCAGCACATGCAGTTTTCCTTTTTAAACAAATGAACTAACGAGATTAAGTTTCTTCTTAAATAAACAAGTTAGCTTTATCACAAAACACAACTGGTGTTAAAAAAAACATATCACACATCCTTCAAGTATAGGTGGAAGAGTTTAAAATTACTCCACTGTGAGTGCAGTGGGATTTTCAGTAGACATTTGTGCATTATGGGATAATGTAAGATTTTTAATCCTGAATTTTTTAAAGTCTGAGAACGACAACAGACCCCAACAGAGAAATCCAGTCATGTACAGTCAACTCAATTTAGCACAGCATCTTAACTTCAGATCACACACCTCTCCTAATACAGATCCACTTTAACCTTTAATTTCCAGAAAGTTATTAAAGTTCCTTTAATTGGGAATTAAACGATTTGTCAATTCTGACAAATCATTTCAGGACTATGTTTCTAACATGAAACATAGTCCTGGGGCTGCTGAAGTAGAGCCAGTGAAAAAGGGACATTAGATAATATTTGTGGACAAATCCACTTCTTGGAGGTTTTTAGTCCTTCTTCTCTTCTGCTCTTTACACACTTAATTCATTATGGCCTTAGTTGAAAGCTTGTTCCTCTGCGTTTGGGCAAGATTCATAAATTTTCTTTAAAATAAATTTCTGATTATGTTCTCTTAACATCTTTTGATACATCTGGATTACTTTTTCTGTATTCTGTCAAGTTTTCCTTATTATTCTGTGTGATGTTTGCAAACAATGTTGGAAGGTTGATGAGTCTCTCTGCGACAGCAGGGTTCTATTTTTTTCCCCCCATTTGAGAAGAGTTACACGTGAACGTTTGTGTAGATTTGTTATGTAACTTCTTTATGTAACTATGGAGATAGCTACCAGTGCCTGTATAAAGTCTCAATCGTTCCTCAGCTCCGTCAGACTCAGCAGTTCATCATGGACAGATCTGTGCTGCTCCTCCTGTTTGGTGTGCAGGTCTTCCTGCTCATCGCCGCCTTCAGCTCTGCAGATGCAGCCGCTGTGCTGAACAATGATGGACAAGACTATCCAACACCGCAGGTAAGAAACCTGGAGTAGCAGCTGCAGTCATGTGTTAATGTTGTAGAGAATTAAAGTTTGAGAAGTTTATCAACTTTTCCTGGACAAATTGTTTTAAAAAAAAGTGTTTAGAAATTATTCTTGGACTAAAGGAAGACTCAAAGGAAATTAATCAGCTTTATGAGCATAAAGAGTAAAGTTGAGTTAAAGGCAGTAATCCAGTGTTTTTGTGCTTTTTGAGAGCAAGTCATTTTTGGATAAATATAAGCAGATACTCAACTCTGTGCAAAATAAACTCTGCAGGACTGTCCTGACTATCTTTATTTTACCACAGAGATTAAACATTCGGGGAAGGATTAACAGATCTATATCCAAATATTATCGTCTCTGGTGTAGTGACTACCCTGGAGGAT
Source organism: Brachyrhaphis roseni (assembly GCA_903066815.1). Classification (NCBI taxonomy): domain Eukaryota; kingdom Metazoa; phylum Chordata; class Actinopteri; order Cyprinodontiformes; family Poeciliidae; genus Brachyrhaphis; species Brachyrhaphis roseni. Next base: position 21,957 of record CAEFZY010036773.1, read on the forward strand.
GTGGGTTGATTGGTCAGGTAAGAAGTGCATTCACAAACTGAAATCTTTCTTTTACATTAACAATGTTAATTAAAATACATTTCTAAGAAATCTGTGGTTTTCTGTCACAGCTTGGACACCCAGATGAGGTATATTTACAAAAAATCTAATATTTGTCCAGCTTCACTGAACACATAAAAAAAACAATTCACATTTTATATGTCTGCTGACAGCTTTCATGTTTCTGCAAACATAACAAGACGATTCAAGTTCTCTGATTTCTCTCCCCTAAAGGTTAAAAGAACCACAAAACGCCCACCTTGGATGAAAAAGTAAATATTCTTAATACTGACATTTAGAAACAATGCTCATCCATGGATTTATACATGGTAGAAACTTTCAAATGTGTTTTTTTTTCTTGCTGAACACGTCTCTGTTTTGTTTCAGTGACCAGAAGAAACCCAAGCCGAGACCCCCCAACTTTATTGTACCCCAGCCATGAGGCGTACACTAAAGTCAAACTATTTTTACTTTATTAGTTTATCTCTGTCACTCTGATGTATTTTCTAACTACCTTGTGTAATCTACGGTTTTAAAGCCACGACTAATTCTCTCTGTTACAGTAAACAGTACTGCATCTCTCTTCTTAAAGCTGTGGTGACTGGATATTTTTTCATCTGTAATCATAAAGGCATTTCCAAGTTTCCTACACTGTGTAGTGCTGTTTTATTTTGTTTTACAGTTCAGAGGATTTCCAGCTTCCTTGTAAGTTTGCAATTTTGATGAAAGTATTATCTATACAGCCCTTTTCACAGATAAAAATCAGGAAAAGGCTTCACAGTAGTCACTGAATAAAATCTAACATACAAAGGCTGATAAGAGGACTGTAATCAATCTTCAAAATGGAATAAATGAAATATTGTTGCTGTTGTTCCCTTGCAGTAAGAAGGTCATGGGTTCTCTTTAGGGGTTCCACCTTCCTCCCTAAATCCAAATCAATGCACTTTGGTTTATTGGATTTTAAGCCTATTGTCCTTAGGAGGAAGTTGATGAATACCTGATTATGTATCTGTGTGACTTCTTGAGGCTGTACTCACTTGCTGGAGATGGGTACCTGTGCCAAAACCTCCTAAATATGATAAGCACCCTTAAAAAATAATCACCCAACAATCATTTAAAATGTGTTTTTAATATAATAAGCATGAAAAAAACAACATTTATTTCCTTGAAGCATTTCATTAGGATGCAAAGCAAAGATTTACTTGAGATATTGCAAATAAGGAAGTTGATATGGAAAAAATATTTTGGATTTTTGATTTTCATGTGTTGGCAAGTTGTTTCTATCATCCATCTATTTTCTCCCTGAAAATCTCAGTGGGTTTTGGTTTCTCTGTTGGTTTCTAAATAAAAAAAGAGAGAAAGTTAGATCAACAAAGGTTCTGTATCACATTGATGAGTACATTCAGAATTTAGCAGTTACTTTAATTTAGCCTTTTTAGTTTTTGTTGTTTTGTGGTTGATAAAAAATAAGCTTACCAATCTCAAAGAATTACAGGACCCAGTCTTCCACCCACAGCCTTTCCCTCTTCGAAACGGAATCCTCTCCATCCCTTTGCCTTCTTCCTTCTGTGACCAAATGGAAAAGAAACCTACCATTTAATTATCTTATATCAAAAAGGTAAATAAAATTAACTGCACTTTATGTCCTAAGCACGTCAGTGGGACTTCCTGTCATCTTACCAGATCAGCCAGCTGTTGATCATCTGTGAGGAGAGCAGCTTTCTCCGAAGACGTGAATGCTGTAGAGAGCAGAAAAACCTGCAGAAACAACAGGCCCAACAGTAGAAACTTCTCCATGGCTGAGAAACTGAAGACTGTAAATGTGTTTATATACATACTGGCAGCCAAACACTTGCATGTGAACAAAGAGGAAGTTTTGACAGAACCAACCTTACTCAATCAAAAGGTGTCAGAGATTTTTCATCAAACGTTTTTTTATTTCTGAAGACATACAATATCTGATGTTATGGCCGATGACAAATTATAGTTCAAATATTACATTTGAAATATAAACTTTGGTTAATTGACTTTTAGACCTCTTACCCTTAGGAGGAAATTGATGAATGCCTGATTATGTGACTGTGACTTCTTGAGGGTCATACAGACATATGCAGGTGCATTTTTTAAATTGTTGAAAATCACACGGTATATGATTGACTTAATGTGTGAATAAAAACTAAAACTCTTTTCAGAGTTATTTCAACAAGAAACTGAGTAGTTATAACACTTGAAAAAGTTATAACTACTCAAACTATTGTTGAAATAACTCTGAAAAGAGTTAAATTAACACCAATTCTGATAAGGACCAAATAGACTCGGCATAGTGTTGATTTAACTCTGCAGAATTTACTGTGTAGTTTCCTCAAAATCCTAGACTTTTAATAGACCATCACTTGCTTATATCTTGGAAAACGCAGGGCCTTGTATGAAAAGAGTCCATGGCAGCTCGCCACTGCGTTTTCAGGATGAAAAGTGTTGTTGAAGGGAATAAAATTGCTGCAATTGCTGAGATTATTGTGAAAGTGGCCGTCATGTAATAAAGAACTTCAGTGTTCGTGCTGACATGGGCTGTGGCATTTGACCACATTGTCACAAAGGGGTGTAGAAATCTGAGTAATTGCACCACCAACTTCCCAAAAGGCAACAATAACTAGGCAAAACAACATCTGTCTATTTTGTCTGTTCGTCCATCTAGAAATCAATTTTAGCAACAATTTTCTCCAGAAGTGGGCAAGTGTGGGCAAGATAGCAAAGCAAAAGTTTGTTATTCTTATGGTTTTGTTGTAGTTGAAATTCTACTAATGTGACAACCCTTGTGGGAAACAATATGATGACATTAATTTCCAGCTTTTGCTTGTGACATTTCCACATTTTTTCTACTTTACATCACTACTTTGCATCAGGTATTTTCAGATATGTTCAGTCGACCAGTGAGTGTTTTTTTTTATTATTATTTTTTAAATAAAAAGTATTCTTTTGCTTCTCATACTTATTTTCTTACTCCTTCTCACCTCATCAGATGTTTGGTGTAAAATCACAGCATGTCTTTCAGTTTGTTCACACCTTTCCATTCTGTGAGATGTTAATGTGAGAGTGTATGAATAATGAATAGCAGGAAGTCATTTTGAGGCACCAAAAACCCTTTTATTAAGACAATGCAGTCCAAAAACACAAAACTTTAAATACAGCAAAATAATTTCCACTTATTAATCGTTCAAGCCGTAGATAAAATAACAGATACATTTCAAACATGCATTCATGACAGCATCTTAAAACTTGATTACAATAGCCAACAATACATTTCTTGTGGAGTAAACAAACTGGTTACTGGTTAAATAAACCTGGAATTTAACTAACTACACCCTACATATGGGAAAACCAGAATTTAATAAAAAAATTAAATAAACTCTTACATAAGAAGATAGTTTTTTCAATAACTGACTTAACATGTTTTGTTAAGTCAGTTACCTGGTCTGTGTTTTGTGAATTATTTTCTCAAATAGATATTTTATACAGTTTGACACTTCGCACAAGGGTTGAGGAATCAGTTTGAATCAGTGAAATTTGACTCCAGGACTCTAAGACTAGACTCTTTACATAAAGCTTTTGGGGAAAAAAACTTACAAAAAAATTAAACTACATGTAATCAAACAAACATCAGTATATTTAAGGAATTTTGTAGAATCAACCCAAAGTTCTACAAGTAAAATCTCATTAGTGAAGATTGTGTATTGTGAGGTATTCAGAAATATTTCAATTGTTCGGGTCCAGCTGGTGCGTACTGTTACTTGTTTTCTGCTTTCATTTACCATCTGTCTGAAATTTAAGTCAGACGTTTCGACACAATGGTTTTGACACGTTATTCCAACATTGTCAAAGAGTGGAAAATTCCTCTTGCTTTTCTGCTTTATCTGCTGAAATCTCCAGCCTCAAAATAAAAACAGTGCATGTTTCAACTGTACTTGTGGAGAGAAGAATGTGATGTTTGTATTTATACAAGGACCATGTGGAAGTGTGTCTTATCAGTTTTCAAAAATCTTGAAATCTCAATGAACCTGTACCCACATGTAGGCAGAGTTCCTGTTTTTCTCTCTCACGCTCTGTTCCTGTGTGCTTCAGCCGGTGCAGTGACCAAAAGGCTCTTCATTAAATCCACTACATGCTTACCTCATTGTTTGCTAATATTTCTGTTTTGCCCTCTAATTATATTGGGACAATTTACTTGCCTTGTCATCGAGGATTCAGGCAACACTCCACAGGAATTTGTGTGACTTTGCTCCATTCATTGTTATCAGATTTTCTCTCACGTTAAACTCTTAGTTGGTTAACCCCCTCATATCTGTTTCTTCCAAGATCACTTCTGTTAATGTTTGGTATCAACTTATTTTGACAGCAGGACATCACTAAACCATTTGCTAGCTCAACCTCTTTCCTTTTTACTATTCAGATTGTAACCTATCAAATTGTAAAATATGTTTTTTACATTTCTGCTTTTGCTACAAATTCTCGAGCTCCATTTTCTCTCAAAATCAACTCTTTCATCTTTTCCACTGACTAAAGTAAAGAAACTTGATGCTTCTTTGATCTACAATAATAAGTATTGCTTTTTTCTTAGCTTTCTATGATAGTTTGTGTATTAAAAATAATCAGAAGAATGTGATGATATAAAAGTTAATTTTCATAAGATAAAAAAAAAATTTAGCCAGAATGTCCAGAATATTCCAGCTTTATCCACTATAATCGTTATGTGAAACAAGCCTCTGCAGGTTGTTATCAAAGATTCAGCTCATATCCACCACTATCAAACCACAAACATGACATCTGGCTTCTGATAAATCCATTGAACATTCCAGGAAGAATGTTACAACAAGCTCCAGCTCTGAATCAAGATCTTGTCCAGCCTGTATCTTTGTCCTTGCCAGTAGTTTGTCTCTCAGACTCCTGCATTTTGGCTGTTTAATTTGTTTTTCTAGCAAAAAACTACCAGACAAACAACCCCAATGTGTTGCCATGTTATGAGACCGTATCTGACTTATTTAATCTCACAGTGTGGTAGAATTATTTCACCTGGACGTACCTGGTGCCTACTTCCAGGGGCTTATTGGTCAGAGACAGGTTGTACCATGGACAGGGTGCCAGTATTATATATATATATAAAAATATTGTTATTGTTGTACACTGATTCTTTTAACAATGGAGACTGTAAATGTAAAAATGGATTCACAGATCATTTTGATCACCAGACATTCCCTACTGGACCAAAGATCAATCTGCAAAATGTAAAACTAATTCAGCAGCAATAACCATGAAGACAATGTATGAACAATTCAATACATGAACACAAAATGTTAAATTAAATCAAATAACTGGGCTTCTCTGTTGGGATTCAGGATTAAAAATCTTACATGAGCCACTTGTTATAAAATGAGTAACTCCCAACTAGATCAGTAGGTGCAAAGTTCTTATCCCATAATGCACATACAACCGATGGTCTCAAAATGTCTGCTGATAATCCCACTGCACCCATAGTGGAATAATTTTAAACTCTTCCATCTATACGTGAAGGATGTTTAATATGCTTTTTTTTTAACACCAGAGGGAACTAGAGCTCCAAATTACTTCTTAAGGAAACCTCTGTCATGTGATCTGTGATCAATGCTGTAACTCCATTCCTGTTGCCCACTGCAGGAAGTTTCTGATTACTGATTTTAAAGCCCAGAATGAGAAAATCTACACTATCTATGCTGGTTCTAGAAGTTGGTGTGTTAGGATTACCAGAATAGTTTGATCTATACTAGGAAGTTATCTTTGGATTTATTTGCTCTTTGTGATAGGTTGTGTATTCAAAGATGATCAGAAGAATATACAATTTCCAGATTTCTGGAGCAAGTTTTCTTGCTGTGGCTTGTAACTTCTGTGTTTGGCCTCAGATCCAAAAACAAAGCTGAAGTTAGTTTCCAATTCTAGCTTCCGATTCGGTAAATGGCTAAAGAGCGATTCCACCTAATTTTTCACTACCTTCCGCATCTTTAATCGACTCTGGTTTAAAAACTACAACACCTAGACTCTTAAAACCTGGACTGGATTATTCTGCCATAATAGCAGAATTTTTAAAACCATGTTTGTGATTTATAAAACTTTTTTCTGATTTGTGAAACTTCAACAAACGGCAATTTTCACCCTTTAAAGACTTCACAAATCACAAGCCTGCTTCTAAATATTCTGCTGTTAGTTGGAAATAATTCAGTCCAGGTTTGAAGTGTCTAGGTGTTGTCGTTTTGGAATTAGAGCAGATCTTGTTTGACCAAGACCGAAAAAAGGGTGACAATACCCCTTGATGTAGTAGCATTGCTGATCAAAATATCATCATTAGAAACATTTTTTTCACTCAACTACATTTATTTTTATGGCAGTTAATTCAGATCATTAATCAGATAATTAAATCTTTTTTTTTTTTTTTTACCTCCATTTCAGTCTCTAACTGGGTTATGTAAGAAACTCATCAAGGAGGTAACATTATTCAAAAA